>CAUYON010070661.1:0-14619 GCA_963573935.1 Arctocebus calabarensis | reverse complement strand
AAGGCAGTTCAACCGAGTGCCAAGTCCAAAAGAAACCCAAATAGCTCACAGGCAAGGCCTTTCCAGCCTGCAGTCCCACTGTTGCCCCACCCACAGTCACCGACAGGATCAGACCGAACAAACAGATGCAACCACTTGCCCGATCTCTGCAGCTTTAGCCCTCCTCAGGATGTCCAGAAGCCTCATGCTGTCTCCCTGTGTCTCCAAAAGGAAGTTTCTGGGCAGATACCCCCTGCCAGAGATGCCTGAAGTCCTCTCTCCCCCATCTCATTGTGTCCAGCCACAATGAAGCTGTTACTCGGCCACCATCTTGCTCCACCCTCCAGTTCCTTCTTATTTTAATCAGTGAAACTGGATCATGAAAGCAGCTCATGATTTCAGGGGATTTTGAAGTACCTCCTTTTGTAAAATGATGTGGAGAACAACTTAAGCACTATATAGAATGGAACTTTGTGTGATCAGCCAAGAAAATTGTCCAACCTAACTGGGAATCATCTATAATCTCATAGACCAGCTGTGCCCCCCAAGCTAAGAACCACATTCAGTACTACCACCTCTGGCTTCATGCCCAAAAAACACATTGAAATTTGCATCTCTTTTTCAGATTCCAGGCTAAAAGGCACTATTGATCTTGCAGTAGCATACTAAGGCCACCTATGCCATCACTACAGTTGGCTATGAGATGATACTACACTAAACATTTCCACACAAAGGAACTGCTACCGTGTCAAGTCTAATGTTGTAAGCTGTGCCAAGTAGAAGTAACCTGGCAGGGTTTTGGCAGCAAGTTTAAATCCAAACAATCTAGAGAAAGAGAAGGCAAAGGTTAAATTCAACTGAATTGAATAGAACAAAGAAATTAGAACTTTGTAACTATAATAAATCCTGCCAGTTCAAAGCTGGGAAACAATGGATGGGAGAAAAGGATGGCAACATAAAACCTTCAAATCTACCTGAATCAATCAGGCTAATCTGGTTAAAACAGGGTTGCAAGCAACAAAAAGAGGATTTGGGCTAAGGGTGTTAAAACCATTTATCTCTCTACTTCCATAGTGTGAAGCTTTTAGGGAAAGAGAGGGCCACAAGAATTACTTTCCTTTTTAAAGTACATCTCTCATGGAAAGCATCAAGTTAACCATATTCCTTGTTATATGGGACATTATGGGTATGTATTAGGCCTTTGAGCTGGCCTTGTACATTTTATTTCTATATTAATATGTTCTCTTTTAAAAAGTTAATTGTGGAAAAACTATGAAGCATAACATTTACCATCATAACCATTTTTAAGTCCAGTGTAGTAATGTCAAGTACAGTCACATAGTTGGGCAACCAATTTCCTGAACTCTTTCTTTTGCAAAACTGAAACTTAAAGCCCAGTGAACTACAGCTCCCAGTGTCCCTTCCCAACTGCTCAGCCCCCAACAGCCACGCTTCTACTCACTATCTGAGTAGAATTTGACTGCAACAGTTACAGGGATGTAATATAATTGGAATTGTATAGTATTTGTCCTTTTGTGACTGGCTTATTTCACTTACCATAAGGTCCTTGAGATTTATCCACATTGTGACACATACTAGAATTCCCTTTCTTTTTAAGGCTAATACTCCATCATATGTGTATACCACATATTTTTTATTTATTCACTAATGAACACTGGGTGGCTTCCACCATTTGTCTATTGTAAATAATGCTGCTGTAAACATGGTGTACAAAGGGCTCTCAAAATCCGTCTTTCAATTCTTTGGAGTTCATACCCAGAAATGGAATTGCTCAACTGTATGGTAATTCTATTTTCATCTTTTAAGGAACAGCCATACTTTCTTCCTTGGTTGCTGCACCATTTTATGCTCCTATCAACAATGTCCTAGCATTCCAGTATCTCCACATCCTCACCTACACTTGTTATTTTCTACTTTTTTTTTATGATAGTAGCCCTCCTACCAGGTATGAGGTACTTATTTACTCCCTTTTTATCACTTTCTCCCTCTCCTACCCCATCAACAATCATTTAAATGTTTATTAAGATTTATTTATAAGTGTGAACTGCTATTTGCTCTGCAAATCTTTTGTTCTATAGAGATAGTTACATATCTCATTTTATTTCTTCCAATTCCTACTAAATACTTGCTTTTACATGTCTGTGCACCTTTCTGTTGTGCTTTAAGTCCATTTCTTCTAACTGCTCCATGGCGCTCATGCATGCAGACCACATTTCACCTACACACTCTCATGGTGGTGAAATTGCTTCCAACTCCCCACCACTGCACACAGTAGTATTGAAATGACTGTACCCCTACCCATTTCCTATGGACTTGTGTGAGAACTCTTTTTACTATTTACCCCAGGAGCACACTACTGGGGAAGAGGACACATATATATGTCAAAATACTAAGAATGCCAGAATACTTTCCAGAATGGCTGTGCAGGTCTACATGCTCACCAACATTGTAGGTGGTCACTGTGTTTACTTATTTCTATATTTTTCTAGTCTAGTAAGTATCAAGAAATCACTCTTTTTGGGCGGCACCTGTAGCTCAGTCAGTAAGGCATCAGCCCCATGTACTGAGGGTGGTGGGTTCAAACCCAGCCCCGGCTGAACTGCACCCAAAAAAATAGCCAGACATTGTGGTGGGCGCCTGTAGTCCCAGCTACTCGGGAGGCTGAGGCAAGAGAATCGCCTAAGCCCAAGAGCTGTGAGCTGTGTGATGCCACGGCACTCTACTGAGGGCAATAAAGTGAGACTCTGTCTCTACAAAAAAAAAAAAAGAAAGAAAGAAAGAACTCTTTTACTTTTACTTTATTTTATTTATTTTTTGTTATTTATTTTTTATTATTACCTTTTTTCTTTATTGTTCGGGATTCATTGAGGGTACAAAGAATTGAGTTACACTGATTGTGGTTGTTAGTTAAAGTCCCTGTTGTGATTTTGTCCTACCCCTAAGAGGTGTCCCATACACTGTGATCTCCAACCTCCTCCCTCTTCCCTCCTCCCTACTCCCCTCTCCCCAACTCCTCACTCCCCTACCATATCACTTGTATTAGATCATCTACTGCCTTTGTATTAGAATTGAGTACATTAGATTCTTGCTTCTCCATTTTTGTGGTGCTTTACTAAGAAGAACGTGTTCCATCTCCATCCAGGTTAATACAAAAGATGTAAAGTTCCCCTTTTTTAATGGCTGAATAGTATTTCATTGTATAAATATACCACAGCCTGTTAATCCATTCCTGGGTTGGTGGGCAATTAAGTTGTTTCCATGTTTTGGCAATTGTAAACAGAGCTGTGATAATAGTCTAATGAAAATGTCCTTATGATAAAAGGGGTTTTTTTTTCCTTCTAGGTAAATGCTTAATAATGGGATTGCAGGACACATAGGATGTCCAATTTCAGTTCTTTGAGGATTCCTATACTTCCTTCCCAAAAGGTTGTATTAGTTTGCAGTTCCATCAGCAATAAAAAAGTGCTCCCTTCTATCTACATCCATGTCAGTCAGCATCTGCAGCTTTGACTTTGTGATATGAGCTTACCACCACTGAGATTAGGTGATATCTCAGAGTGATTTTGATTTGCATTTCTCAGATAATCAGGGGTGATGAGCATTTTTTCAAATGTGTGTTAGCCATTTATCTGTCTTCATCAGAGAATGTTATGTTCATATCTCTTGCCCAGAGGTAGATGGGATTGTTTACTCTTTCTGTTGGTTAATTTGATTTATTTGTAGATTCTAGTTATCAACCCATTGTCATATTGATACCCTGAAAATATATTTTCCCATTCTGAAAGTTGTCTTTTTGCTTTACTTGTTGTGTCCTTAGCTGTGCCAAAGCTTTTCAGCATAATTAAGTCCCATTTGTTAATTTTTGTTGTTATTGCATTGGTCACTAAAGTCTTTGTCATAAAATCATTCTCCAGTCCCACATCATCAAGAGTTTTCACCACACTTCCTTCTAAGATTTTTATTATTTCATGTCTTATGTTTAAGTGCCTTATCCACCTTGAGCCAACTTTTGCAAGGGATGAAAGGTGTGGGTCTAGTTTCAGTCTTTTACATGTGGTTATCCAGTTCTCTCAGGATCATTTATTGAATAGAGTTATTACTAAGAATAGCCTTAGCTTTATGGAGTTTTTCTGGTCACATACAAAATGAAGAACTATTTTTTCCAGTTCTTCAAAATATGATGTTGGTATTTTAATGGGGATTGCATCAAGTCAATAGATTGATTTGGGAAGTATAGACATTTTGACGCTTATTCTTCTTAACCATGAGTATAGTATGTTCTTCCATTTGTTAGTGTTTTCTGCAATTTCTTAATTAGGGTTTCATAATTCTCTTTGAAAAGATCTTTTATCTCTTTTCTTAGGTATATTCCTAAGCATTTCATTTTCTTTGAAGTACTGTGAGGGAATTATGCCTTTGATTAGCTTATCAACTTGGCTGTTATTGGAATAGACAAAGGCTACTGATTTGTGGACATTTTATACCCAGAGACATTACTATATTTCTGGATGACTTCTAGGAGTTTTGTGGTTGAGTCTCTGGGGTTTTCTAAGTATAATATCATATTATCAACAAAGAGCAAGAGTTTGACCTCCCCTGCCCCCATTTGGATGCCCTTTATATCCTTCTCTTGCCTGACTGCATTGGGTAAGACTTCCAGAACTATGTTGAATAACAGCAGCAATAGTGGACATCCTTGTCTGGTTCCAGTTATAAGTGGATGGATGCCTTTGAATGTGATGTTAGCTGTGGGTTTATCATAGATGGGTTAAATCAGCTGAAGAAATGTGCCACCCTATTCCCGTTTTTCTAAGTGTTCTTGTTAGAAAAGAATGCTACATTTTGTCAAATGCTTTTTCTGCACCTATTGAGAGGATCATATGATCTTTGTTTTTGCTTCTATTAAAATGATGTATTACATTTATGGATTTGCATATGTTAATCTTGCATCCCTTGGATGAAGTCTACTTGATAATGATGTATAATTTTTTTTTTAATGAGTAGCTGCAATCTTTTAGGTAAGATTTTATTGAGTATTTTTGCATTGATATTCATTAGTGAAACTGTTCCATTGTTCTTTTTACTTAAGTCCTCTCCTGGTTTTGGAATTAAGGTGATGTTTTCTTCATAGATTGAGTTGTGGAAGGTTCCCTCCTTCTCAATGTTTTAGAATGGGTTCTGTAGTATAGGTACAAGCTCATCTTTGAAGGTGTGATAGAATTCTGATGTGAAACCATCTGATCCTGGGCTTTTGTTGTTGTTGGAAGCTATTTTATTGTCTATTTAATCTTAATGCTTGATATTGGACAGTTCAAGAGATTTATTTCTTCTTAGTTAAGTCTAGAAAGTTGAGTCTAGAATGTTAAGACTAGAATGTTTTGGAATGGGTTCTGTAGTATAGCTACACCTTGGAAGGTGTGATAGAATTCTGATATGAAGCCATCCAGTCTTGGGCTTTTTTGTTGTTGTTGTTGTTGTTGTTGTTGTTGGAAGCTATTTTACTGTTTCTTCAATCTCAATGCTTGATATTGGTCAGTTCAAGAGGTCTGTTTCTTCTTAGTTAAGTCTAGAAAGTCTGATTCCAGGCTTTGGTCCATTTCCTCTACATTGTCAAATTTCTGGGCATAAAGTTTTTGGTAGTAGTCAGCTGAAGAAATGTCAGTTGTTGTTTCCCCTTTTCATTTCAGATTGAGGTTATCAAAGATTTTACTTTTCTATTTCTGGTTAATGGGGCCAATGGTTTATAGATTTTATTTATCTTTTCAAAGAACTGACTTTTTGTTTCATTCATTTTCTGAATGTTTCTTTTATTTTCAATTTCATTTATTTCTGATTTAATTTTGGTTAATTTTTTTCTTCTACTAGGTTTGTGATTGGATTGCTCTTCTTTTCCCATTTCTTTAAGATAATTGATTAGGTTATTGATGTGCTTTCTTTCACGTTTTTGGATGTAGGCATCTAATGCAATAAATTTCTCTTAGTATTGCTTTTGTAGTGTCCCATAGGTTTTGGTAGCTTGTGTCTTCATTGTGGTTATGTGCAAGGAAATTAATTATGTCCTTTTTAATCTCTTCTTTGACCTAATTCTCATTCAGTATAAGATTGGTTAATTTCCATGCCTTTGTCTGGGGATGACAATTTTTGTTGAGTTCCACTTGTATTACTTTGTAGTCTGAGAAGATACAAGGTAAAATTTCAATTCTTTTGATTTTGTTGAGGTTTGATTTATGTCCAAGGATATCATCTATTTTGGAGATTGTTCCATGGGCTGATGAGAAGAACATATTCTTTAGCTTTGGGGTGAAGTTTTCTATGTACATCTATCAAACACAGTTGTTCTAGGGTTACATTTAAATCCCTTGTATCTTTGTTTAGTTTCTATTTAGAGGATCTGTCCAGCTCTGTAGGAAGAGTGTTAAAGTTCCAAGATATTATGGTGTTATAGGAAATCATATTGTTCAGACTAATTAAGATCTGTTTCAAGAATCTGGGAGCATTTAACTTGGGTGCATATTTAGAATTGAAATGTCTTCTTGTTGTATTGTTCCCTTGACCAATATGATGTGCCCATCTTTGTCTTTTTTTTGACTCTAGTTGCTTTAAATCCACTTATATCTAAAAATAAGAATGCAACTCCCCTTCTATTCTGATTTTAGCCTGAAAAATTGTCTTCCATCCCTTAACCTAGAGTTTTACTTTGTCCTTCGAGGCTAAGTGTGTTTCCTACAGACAGTAAAAGGATGACTTGTACTTTTTATCCAATCAGCCAACCTATGCCTCTTCAGTGGAGGATTAAAGCCATTAACATTTATTAAGATGATTGATAAGTGTGGTGGCATCCTATTCTTCTTCTTTTGTGAAAGTCCATTTCTTAGCTTTATCTTTTGCATCATTGTGGAAGCTAGGTTTTGTCCTTTATTTTCTGGGCGTTTACTTTGCTAATGGTCCATTGTTATGATCAGTGTGTAGAATAGGTCTATGTATTTTTTGTAGAGCTAGTCTTATTGTGGAAAACTTTCTCAATGTTTGCATAACAGTAAATGATTTGGTTTCTCCATCAATTTTAAAGCTTAGCTTAGCAGGATATAGAATTCTGAGCTGAAAATTTAAGTATATTAAAGATAGATTACCATTGCCTTCTGTCTTAAAAAGTTTCATTCAAGAAGTCCACAATCACCCTGATGGATTTTCCTCTATGGGCCATTTGTCACTTTCTCCTGGAAGCTTGCAGTATCTTTTCTTTTGTCTTGACATTGGACAGGTTCATGACAATGTGTCTTGGAGAAGCTCTATTTGAGTTGAGATGACCTGGGGTCTGACATCCCTCTGAAAGGAGTGTGTCAGAATCTTTGCTGATATTTGGGAAATTTTCATTTATGATATCCTTTAGTAGGTATTACATAACTATGGGGCATTCTTCTTCTCCTTCTGGGATATCTATAACTCATATGTTTGAAAACTTCATGGAGTCCCATAATTCTGTCCGTGAATGTTCTTTCTCTTTTTTTCTGTCTCTTTAACTGCCTGAGTTAGCTCAAGAGCTTTATCCTGTACTTCTGATATTCTTTATTCTGCATGGTCTAATCTGTTATTGATACTTTCTACAGCATCTTTAAGTTCCCTGATTGACTGCTTCAATTCCTTAAGCTCCACTATATCCTTTCTATATTTTTTATATCATTCTTCTCTTATTTGATTCTGTTTGGGGATTTCCTTTTGGTTATTTTCTATTTTCTCAGCAGTTTCCTTCATTGTTTTTACCATCCATATTTTAAATTCTCCTTCTGTGATTTCTAACATTTCTTTATAGGGGGAATCCTCTGCATTAGCTACTTTATAATCACTTGGAGGGGTTGCTCTGTTGTAATTTTTCATGTTGACACGATGTCTCTGCTGTTTCTTTCTCATGAGTGTTTTCTTTTTGTCTGTTTCCTTGCCCTACTTTTTCCCTTCAATTCCTCTTTTTCTTTAAGTTACTGTGCCTCTTACCTTAGATGTTGAAGTATCTTTTTTGATAAATAACTAAAAGTACAATAAGAGTGAAGAGCAATAAAGGACAAAAGATTTTAAAAGAAACAGAAGGCCAGCACCCATGCGGGAGCCATGGTGGCCTCAGAGTCGGTGCTGGCGGTGGGTGCTCCAGCTGCTCCGGCAACTGCAAGGGGAGCCACTGCCACCTCGGGCTGTAGGGGCCCCCAGGACCCCGGCTGAGGGGCAGCCTGCCACAGCCTGCAGCAACAATGCAGCAGCCTGCAGCCCTGGTGCCGCCGGCCTGGGAGCTGATCCAGCCGTCGGTGAGCAAGCTGTGCCGGGCTGTGCGGACCAACATCCTGTGCACCGTGCATGGCTGCAGCAAGATCCTGCCCAACAGCCTGGCGCTCAACATGCACCTGGTCAAGAGCCAGCGCCTGCAGGACGGCATAGTAAATCCAACAATAAGAAAAGATTTGAAAACCATGCTGAAATTCTACTGTTGCCCAATTGAAGGATGCCCCAGAGGCCCTGACAGACCATTTTCTCTCATAAAACAGCACTTTATGAAAATGCATGCTGAGAAGAAGCATAAATGTAGTAAGTGCAGCAACTCCTATGGCACCAAATGGGACTTGAAGAGGCACGCAGAGGACTGCGGCAAGACCTTAGAGTGCACATGTGGCTGTCCCTATGCTAGCAGGTCTGCACTGCAGTCCCACATCTACTGAACTGGCCATGAGGTCCCGGCAGAACACAGGGACCCACTCAGTAAGAAAAGGAAAATGGAAAACTGCATGCAAAATGAGAAGTTGTCCACTAAGATCATTGAACCATTGAGCAACCAACCAATCCCTAAACCAGACACTCAAGAACTAGAAGCTTCAGAAATAAAGCTAGTAGCTCCTTTTGAAGATTCTTGTGGCTCGAATGCGAGGAAGTAGATGCTTACAGCACCTCCGAGATATCCTCAAAAGTGGCTTTGGTTACACTACCTATGATGCAGTTTTCTCCTGTGCCTGTCTTTGTGCCTACAGCCGACTCCTCGGCCTAGCCTGTGGTGTTAGGTGTGGATCAGGGCTCTGCGACAGGGGCTGTGCACTTAATGCCCCTGTCAGTAGGGACCCTGATCCTTGGCCTAGATTCAGAGGCTTACTCTCTTAAGGAGAGCCCACCTCTTTCCAAAATTGAGCCAGTTAGTACAGGTGTTCAAGTGAACTTGGGTAAAAGTCCACCTAATTCTTTACAAGAATTAGGGAACACATGTCAAAAGAACAACATTTCTTCGATCAATGTACAGACAGATCCGTCTTATGCCTCACAAAACTTTATACCTTCTATGCAGTGGACTAGTGCGGACTTGTCTGTGTCATCTTGTTCCCAGACACTTGACTTGTCTTTTGATTCTCAAGTGTCTCTTCCCATTAGTGTTCACACTCAGACATTTTTGCACAGCTCTAAGGTAACTTCATCCATTGCTGCTCAGACCAATGCACTTATAGACACTTGTTTCCAGTCAGGTGGAGTCTCCAGAGAAACTCAAACCAGTGGATGCAGAGTCAGACAGATGACCACATACAGATGGACCAAGCTGGAATGTGCGGAGACATTTTTGAGAGTGTTCATTCATCGTACAGTGTTGCTACAGACAATATCATAAGCAGCACATTAGCAGCTGCAAAGAAGCTGTCTCTAGTCCACCATCTTGCTCCACCTCTCCTGCTTTTATTTTATTTTATTAACAATGACTTTGAATATTTTTCATATGCTTTTCAGTCTTTGGGGTTTCCCTCTTTCATAAGTTGCCTATTGATGTCTTTTGCTTATTTTTCTATTGGAGTGTTGGGGTTTTTTCTTGGTGACTATTGAAAGTTTATTATATATTCTAGAAATTAGTCCTTTGTCAGTTTAAAAATAACAAATACCATTTCTCAATTTGGTATCTGTCTTTTAGCTTTGTGTACTGTATCCATAATTGAATAGAAATGTTTAAATTCATTACTTAAATTTTAAAAGTACACACTACAAGGAGATATTGGGGAAATTAAATGTTACCTGCTTAGACACTTGTATGAATAAATAGCAGACATATCTCAAACTAGCAATGGGGAAAAAAACAGAAAGGGTGGAATTCATTGTGACTCAGTAATATTCTAAACCCCTTGAGGGATAGGGAGGAGGTGGAAAACAAGTGAAAGAACAGTCAGAAACCAAGGTGTCTCTCTCTCTCACACACACACACATACACTTTCTCTCATCTCTATCCCTCTTTGCATCTGCCTGATTCATCTCTCCAGACTTGCATATAGTTGTCCCACCTCTCCTGCATTCCCAAGTCCTTAGTTCAGAAGATTCGCTAAAACTACACATCCCAATTCTAAAATCATGGGATAAGTCTTTACAGCTCTAACTGCCCAGTAAATAATGGCCAGAAGGTGGAGTCAGGTCAAAAGAGATAGATCTTCAAATGAGCACTAATTTGACAGTAGCTCTCAGAAGGAAAGGATCAGGCCTGTGCTGATGATACCATATAAAGGTTTTCAGAAGAGGTAAAACTTGTCAAACAAGTGAATATGATATTTGTGTGGAATTTGGCTTAACAACGGCTTAACAACTAAAAGTACTTCTTGCCTTATTCTCTCTGCTGAGACCAGGGGGCACCTGAACCTCAGGTTCTGATTACTGGGCTACCTTTGAGTTTTGCTCTTCTGAGAATGCCCTGAGTATTCCATTGGTGCCATTGAGAGTTGGTGAGTATGTCCCATTTGGCCAAATAACTGTTTTCCGCATCCTGATTTCAAAGATGTTTCAAAACTGTGTTCCTGGTCCCTAAGGTCTGACTGGATAATAGATTCAGTTTTTCTCATGAAAAACATCCTCTATGAGCAGCTATCTGCTCTTTAGGGCTAAAGTTCAACTATAATAAAATACATATATGCAGCTTCCATTATACTTTTATAAGTCTAATTCTGTACCTTCTGCATATTAGATAGCTTGTATATGCATGTTAAATATTTTATTTTTTTCCATATGTACATATACTAAATAATACTTCATATTGTTGAGTTCTCATTTTGAACCCGGTACCATGAGGAGTGCCTAATGTTCACAATTGCCATTCAACCCTTATAATCCTCCCAATTATAGCTACAATCCTTACAGTGGCCTCATAAGGAATTATTATCATTCACAATTTTCAGTTGAAGAACCCAAGAAGTAAATGATAAGTAATTTGCCCAGAGTTAGAAAGTGATATGTATGAAGCTCAGATCCAAATATATTTCATGCCCAACATTTGGTTGTCATGACAACACAATATTTTATCCTTATTTATGTGTGTATGTATTTATGCTTGTTATTCACTGGTTCACTGCTATTATTATTTGTTTTGGAATATGAGGACTCAGAAGACAATACTCCTTTCTATTTGCTTTAAATTGTACCTCATGTCTCAGTTTAGATGTGTGCCTATAAAAAGAATGATAAACCCACTGGGTAAAATATTCCCAAGAGAATATCATGTTACATTTGAATACTGTAGGAAATCCTCTAGACACAAATCCAACACATGAGGAGGTTTACACAAAACACTGGAAGTATAGAAGTACAGAATGCAGATGAGCCCAGTCATAGGCAGGAGATTTTTGGAGTCTAGATGTCTGCAGCATCTTCTGAGAAGCAAAGCACAGAACAAGAGGAGAATCCAAACCTCCAGAAAGGCCAAGTGGTCATGGGTATTGCAAGCAAAATTGCTTAATTCCCGATAGCAGGGTCTTCTCTCAGATTACCTCTGGAAGTTGTTGCAGCAGAGTAGAAGGGAACAAGCACTAGATCCAGAAAGCCCTGTGTTTGACCCCTTCTTTTGGCTTGCATTAGCTGTTTGACCTTGGAGGGATATACTTTACTTCCCTGAGCTCCTCTCCCTGCTTAAAATAATATCTCCCTTGAAGGGTTGTTGCAAAATATGAGAAAGGATTTTTTTCATTCTTCTGGAGGGGAGGCATTCCATAGCTTACCATCACTGTCATCATCTTCTCTGTGGAAGGAGTAAGGAGAACATTAGGGACTTCACTGTACTCTGATAATATTCTGTGGCCACAAACATATGGCTGAGGCTTCTGAGGTCTTAAAAATGTGCAGAGACCAAAAAATGGTCAATGAATCTCAATCTCCTAAGAAAAAGGAGGGATTCCCTACTTCCCCCACTGACTCTGGAAGTCTTTCAGATAAAAATGACAGAAAACCCAATTTAAACTGGTTTAAGTAAGGAGGAGACTTTATTAGCTCACTTACCTTTAGCCACCACAAAAGTGCTGATTTCAGGACCAGCTGATTTGAAGTTTAACCTCAGACTGCAGGAGTCTCTCTCCTTTCCTTAATTCTGCTTCCTATCCTCCACATTGGCTCAATAGTGTGGCAAAACTTTAAAAAAGGATTTTAAAAGGCTGCCTGCAGCTATGGCTTCGCACACTGTGCTCTCAGTGACCCCATGAAAATATTCCCTCATAGTTGCTCCTAGTAAAGTCACAGATTCATACCACTTGGACCAATTAGCTCACAAGTCAATCATTGAACCAATACCTAGGACCAAGGCAAGGAAATTAGATGGGGGTAGGCCTGGTTCCCACAAGCCAGTCCCAGAGCTAATAGTGAATTCAGCCCCACCTAAACCATATGGATGGAGAATAAGATAAAGGAAGATCCACAAGGAAAACATAGGCACGCTGATAAATAGTAGAAGAAAATGTTCTGACTGGCAGGCCAAAACAATGAATAGGTAGGACAGGGCTTAAATAACATCACTGAAAACTATATAGTAGAACCTTCATAGTTAATCCCTTCCCCACACTGACCATCTCCTTAAGTTGACTTAATTCACACACTAGATATGCACCACATGTATGTATCAGTACAGTAGGCCTAGTTTCTTATGTTAACAACCTCTGTATGTTGACCCGTTTTTTATAGTCCCTGGGGGAGTCAACTTATAGAGGTTCCACTGTAATTATAAAAATTTACTAAATGTTTGCTATGCTCTGGCATAAGCACTTTTCAGTAATTCATTACATCTTCATAAAATTATGCAATACATATTATTATTATTATCCCCATTTAACAGATGATAAAATTGAGGCACTGAGAGGCTAAGTAACTTGTCTGAAGTCATGAGGCTAGTAAGGGGCAGGGTTGAGATTTGGACTCAAGCCACATGACTCTAGAATTGACACCTACCCTGATGAGTTGAGAATAACAGCCTGCCCAAACATAGCTAGGCACTAATTCTTTAAACCTGTGAATGTTAACTTACATAACAAAAGAGACTTTGCAAATGTGGTTAAGTCAAGGATCTTGAGAAGAGAGACTACTCCAAATTATCCTAATGGCCCTAAATATAATCACTGGTCCTTATGAGAGGGAGGCAGAGAGAAATTGGACTATAAAGAATGCAAGACAATGATGGAAGAAAAGATTAGAGACATGCACCCTGAAGATGAAGGAAGAAGCCAAGAGATGAGGAATGTAGGAAAGGCAGGGAAACATTCTCCTCTGGAGCCTCCACAAAGAACCTCTGCTCTTCTTTTCTCTTCTCTTTCCCTCTCTTTTTCTTTCTCCTTCCTCCCCTCCAGATCTCTTTATTCTCTTTGCATAAGGCCCCCATCAAGTAGCAACCCCATCTGAGATTTCTAGTCTCCCAAGTCATGGCACCCGTTTTAATATGAGTATAATTCCTGGGACTGTGAATGTCATGGATTTCACCATCACGATTAGACTATATCATTATTGCACAATTCTCCTTAAGATAAGAAGATTATCCCTGTGGGCCTGATCTAATCAGGTCAACTTTAAAAGGATCTGGACTCTTTCTGAGAAAAAGATGAGAAGCATGAGAGGAGTAGAACAGAGAGGTTCTCCACTACTGGCTTTAGAGATAAAGGCAAGAATTGCAATCAGCCTCTCAGAGCTAAGAACAGTCTGTAGTCAACAACTAGCAAGGAAAAGAGAACATCAGTCCCACAACTACAAAAAACAGTATTTGGTAAACAACCTAAAAGAGTTTGGAGAAGGATTCTTCCCCAGAGCCCTAAGAGAGGAAGACAACTCAGCCAACACTTTGATTTTAGCTTTCTAGATCCTGAGCAGAGAACCCAGACACTCAGAGCCTGAGATACCAATATGTTAGCTAATAAGTGAGCATTGTTTGCATCTGCTAAAGTTTGGGTATTTTGTTTCACAATAGTAGAATACAGGGGGTCTATACAATCTCCCAATTCAAACATCCAACTCTGTGTTCTAAGAGAATTGAGAGAATCAGTTTACCCATAGTTGGGTCAAATGTCCTGCACTGATCTAAACAGCTGTGGTTCCCAGGCCTGAGGAAGAGAACACAGACAAGGCCTGCAAGCCAGGTGGTGTGTGCTGCTACTGTCCTTCCAGTTTGAATGTTGTAGCTTTCTATCAGTCTACACCCTGCTTTGCATTGTGTGCATTTTATCTTGATTAGTTAGCTCATAAGCTCATGAAAGGCAAAGAGGTAGTTTGGTGAAGTAAGACAAGCACTATCTTTTTTTTTTTTTTTTTTTTTTTTTTTTTTGGAGTTTTTGGGAAGGTTTGGTGTGTAACAGGCCCCAATGGTTTAACGGGGGGGGG
>CAUYON010070660.1:0-13764 GCA_963573935.1 Arctocebus calabarensis | reverse complement strand
AAAGTCATCACAATATGCCTTGGAGAGGTTCTATTTGTGTTGAGGCGACCAGGGGACTGATATCCCTCTGAGAGGAGTATGTCAGAATCTTTGATGATATTTGGGAAATTTTCATTTACAATATTCTCTAGAATGGCTTCCATTCTTCTGGGGCATTCTTCTTCTCCTTCAGGGATACCTATAACTCATATATTTGAATGCTTCATAAAGTCCCATAATTCTGTAGGTGAATGTTCTGCTTTCTCCCTCTTCTTTTTGGCCTCTTTAACTATCTGAGTTATCTCAAGAGCCTTATCCTCTACCTCTGAGATTCTTTCTTCAGCATGGTCTAATCGGTTGTTAATACTTTCTATTGCATCCTTAAGTTCCCTAATTGACTGCTTCAGCTCCTTCAGCTCTGCTATATCCTTTTTATATTCTTCGTATCGTTCATCTCTTATTTAATTCTGTTTTTGAATTTCCTTTTGGTTATTATACACTTTCTCAGCAATTTCTTTCATTGCTTTTTGATTGTTTTCCACTTTCTCAGCAATTTCATTTATTGTTGTCATTATCTGAACTTTAAATTCCCCTCTGTCATTTCTAACATATAGAAGGGATCTTCTGCAATAGCTATCTCCCGATCCCTAGAGGGGGTTTCTCTGGCCTGGGAGTTCATGTTGCCAGAATTTTTCTGCTGATTCTTCTTCATGAGCGCTTTCTTGTATATTTTTCCTTGCCCTAATTTTCCCTTAACTTCTTTTTGCTCTTTAAGTTACTGTGGCACTGGCCAGACATTTTAATGAGTCCTTCTGGTGCAAGACCAGAAGGATGAAAAGATTAAAGAGCAAGAAGGGAACAAGAATGCAAAGAAGAGAGAAAGGGAAAAAGAAGAAAAAAAAGAAAAGAAAGAGAGAGAGAAAGAAGAGGGGGTGAGTAAAAAGAAATATTAACAAAAAGAAGAGAGGCAGTGAAAAAGAGAAACAGGAGAAATATAGGTGTGTAGTAGGGTACTAGGGCCCAACCTTAGCGATCACCTACCTCTGGGGGTGTTGGGTTGAGTGATTCCCTTGAGGTCAATAGCTCTTAGCCAGCCAGCTCATACACAGTACCCCACTGCCACCAGGTACAGAGCAAAGATAAAAATACTGTAAATCAAACCGAAAGAGACAAACAGAAACCCTTATGACACAGAATTGGGGGTGGGGGGAATAATAGGGACAAAAACAGTAGCAAAAATAAAATTCTATTTGTTGAAGAAGGCAAAAATGGAAGCTTGTATTTAAGCTAGAATGGTGAAAAAAATGTCAAAAAAAATGTTAAAATTAAAAAAACAAAAACAAAACCCCCACAACCAAGGATATATATCTTTCTAGGTATTGACCAGGCAACAGGTGATCTTCTGAGGTATGAGATGATAATCACAATGTGATACAGCTGTACAAGGTGGGAGCTGGAGGCCACTGCTGATTACTCAGAACCTGCAGATTAGGGAGCCCAAATAACTCCTCAACCCACTCAAAGACACTCCAAGCTATACACCTTGCCCAAGCAGAAGCTTTCCAGGGACAGCACTTATCCCTGGGATCTCTCCTGGCGTGGCTGCCTGCTTATCCAGTGCATCAAGTCCAGTCTCTACCTATGTCTCTGAAGGCACAGCTGTCAATCTCCCAAACACTTAGATCTCCACACTTCCCCAGTAGCACAGTCCCTGCTTTGGGCAGCTCAGTCAATAGATCACTCACCCCAAGTCTCCTGGTGAATCCTGGTGCTGCAACACACCGGAGCAGCCCACATCTGAATGATATTAGCTCCTTTCCAGCTCAGCGGCTCAGTCTGGGACCCTAGCAACACGCAAAGTCCTCCACACACTGGCCCAAGATCTCCCAAGGCAGTTCAATCAAGTGTCCAAGTCCAAAAAAAACCCAGAACAGCCCCTAGGTAAGGCTTTTCCTGCTTGCAAACTAGCTGTTGCTGTAATTACAGCTGCAGGCAGCCTCCGACCAAACAAACACATCCACCACTTGCCAGTTTTCCACCTCTTTGGTCCTCCCAGTGAGGTCCAAAAGTCTCTCTCTGACCTCCTGTATCACCAAAGGAAAGCCTCTGGGCCCAACCTACCAGCCAGAGATGCCTGGGGTCCTCTTTCCCCACTCTCGCTGCGCCTGGCTACACAAAAGCTGCTACTCGGCCGCCATCTTTTGATCTCTCCTCCATAAGTTTTTATTTCTTTTGGGTAAAGTCCTGGGAATGAGATTGTGGTGTCCATATGGTAAATCTATTTTAACTTTATAAGAAGCTCCCAAATTCTTCCAAAGTAACCATACCATTTTGTTTTCCCACCCACACAATATATGAGCTCCATGGCTTTGTCAGAACTATGGCCAATATATGGGTTCCAGTGGTTCCATGTCTTTGTCAGAACGTAGTATTGGCAATTTGCATTTCATTTTGTTTTGTTTTCAGAAATTCTAATAGATGTCTAGTGTTAACCTCTTTGTAATTTTAATTTGCATTTTCTGAATGACTAATAATGTTGACCATCTTTTCACATGCTCATTTGTCATCCACGTACCTTCTTTTGGTAAATGTCTGTTCAACTGTGTTGTCCATTTTTTTCTTTTTTCATTTCTAAGCTTTTGTTTTTCTTTTGGACACAGAGTCTCACTTTGTCTCCCTAGGTAGAGTGCTGTGGCTTCATGGCTCACAGCAACCTCAAACTCTTGGGCTCAAGCAATTCTCTTACCTCAGCCTCCCAAGTAGCTGGGACTACAGGTGCCCCCCACAATGGCTAGCTACTTGGGGTTTTGGGGAGTGGTTTTAGCGATGAGGCCTCGATCTGGCTCAGCCTGATCTCAAACCCGTGAGGTCAGGCAATCCGCCTGCCTCAGCCTCCCAAGTGCTAGAGGGATGAGCCACTGTGATCGGCTCTTTCGTCCATTTTTAATTATATATATATATTTTTTCTTATTATTGAGTTTCAAGAGTTTTTACATAGTCCTTTGTCAAGTCTTTGTTTTGTAAATATTTTCTGCCAGTCTATAGCTCATCTTTTCGATCTCTTAACAGTGTCTTTCACAGATCAAAAGTTTTTAATTTTTCTGAATTCCAATTTATTTTTTTCCATACTTTTAATGTCACATCTAAGAGATCTTTGCCCAACATAAGGTTACAACTCTTTTAGCCTGTTTTCTCCTAGAAGTTTAATAGATTTATAGTTTAATGATTTATGCTTGGGTCTATGATCTATTTTGAGTTCATTTTTGTGTAAATTGCCAGGTGTGAGTCAAGATTCATTTTTTTGCATAATAATGTCATTGTTTCAGTTCCATGTAGAAAATTGTACTGTTTTCACTGAATTGCCTTTGACCGTGTGTATGCATCTATTTCTAGATTCTCTGTTCTGCTTTGTTTGTGTTCATCCTTTCATCAGTGTGACCCCTTCTGGATTCCTTAGCTTTCAGTAATTCTTGGAACCTAGTAATGTGAGCCCTTTACTGTTCCTTACCAGGATTGTTTGGGCTCTTCTAGTGCCTCTACCTGTTAGTATAAATTTTAGGAACAACTTATCAATATTGTCAGCATCTATTATAAAAACCCTACTAGGGTTTTGATTTGGATTGTGTTAAACCTATATTTAGAAAGAATTGACATCATAACAATATTTAGCCTTCATAGTAATAAACATAGTATATGTCTCTATTTAGGTCTCCTTTGATTTTTTCAACAGCAACTTGTAGTTTTCAGCATGTGGATAGTAAACATTGATTGTACCTAAGAATTTCATGTTTGTGGTGCTTTTGTAAATGGCATTTTTTTTATCATTTTAATTTCATGTCGTTCATTACTAGCAGATAACTTAGATAACTTTTTGGTATGTTTTTCTTGTATACTGAAATTTTCATAAACTCACTTCTTAGTTCTAGTAGCTTCTTTGTTTTAGTTTCCTTAGGAATTTATGTCTAAACTGTTAATGAAAGGTCACAGATTTTAAAGCAAAAATAAACATTCTATTACATATTTTTAAATGAGAGTTGCAGGGGCAAATATTGTCTCTGTGCAGTTCTATTGACAGGACGATGTATGTGGATTAATGGGGCCAGACTTTGCCTCTCAAACATGTGTGTGGTATATCCTTATCAGCTTATGGCTTCATGTGCTCCGAGATGCCTTTGACTAAGTTGTAGGCTCTTCCATCAAAGTCTACACCTTCATGACAACAAAAAAAAGTCTTTCAGACATATTATAGGAATGAGCTAGTACAATCAATGTGAAAAATTATTTATTGATATAAACTTCTGAATATCAATGCTAGCATCTTCCAGCAAAATCGGGAAGTCTTCTTTTGCAGAGCCCATCAGACATCACAGTGCAGCTTTTGATAAGGACCCAGCTTGTGTGAAAATGGTTAGAGGGCCAGGAGGTTGTTATAACTGGAATGATTCTTACAGCAGCTATATCTCAAAAAGATTACGAACCAAGAAAAACATTTGGCTGGAGGTATGTGAACTGAGATTCTTGAGGCGTAGATGCTGTGGGTAGAACTGAGGCCAAAGGACTGGTCACGCCCAGGGTGGATCAAAGGGGGCAGGCTGAGAAGGTAGACAGACAGCAATGGGTCGGCAGAAGTGGAGCCACTTTCCCTTCTTGCAAGTTTCACCAAGACGCAGATTTCCTGAGTTACAGATAGCGGAAAGCAGACAGAGGGAAGATCTCCAGCCTGAGGGGAATGACAGCACTTTTAAAACTTTGAGATTGATGAGTGCTTAATTAGACAACTCACCCACTCAGATGGTAAGTCCTGATTGATGCCGAGTGAGCCGTGAGGGGGTTTGCTTCCTTACACACTGTAGACTTAGAGATGGGGCTGATGTGCTGTATTTTTAAACCTTTGTGGGCTCTACATTTCACCTACTTATTTGAAATGCTGATGTAGGTTGTAAAGGTAATCACAGCCACAGCCGCAGGTAACTTCCGCCAGGCAGACACGGGAAGACTGAAGAGCCTGAGAGCCCCTCCCAGAAAGTGCTGATCTCCACAAGGAGTTTACTCGCCTTTGCTCTTCTGCAAGTATCTCTTCTATGTAGGCAGAGAGTTAATGTCCCAGTTTACTTTTGGAGAGTTGTTAAACTGTTCTACCTTTTTTGATTGGTTTGGAAATATAAACTGTACTAAGGATGTGGCTGGCGGACGAGACCTAGGCCTGACCCTGCTTGGGTCACTCTCCCCTTTTTTCTTTTCCCTTTTTCTAGGGTCTCTTGCCAGCCCCACAAACTAGACAGGTTTTCTATCTTTGCTGAACGTGTGACCCTACAGAATGACAGTTGTGTCTTGCAGTGCTGACAGAACCAGCACATAGTAGGCACTCTGCAAACATCCATCCCTGCAGGGCAGGGAGTGTGCTCTCTGTTATTTTATTAAGAACAAATGTAGTTATAATTCCAATGATTCGAAACTTTAAGATTTGAACTGAATTCTTACCTGAAACGTATTTTCGTCTATGAGTCATGAAATGCTAATTGCAAATCTTAGTACCTAGGTGAGCTGATTAAAACTGTAACTGCATCAGAATGTAGGGATGACCAAGGTGTCAAAACAGCTTGCAGAGTTTGTCATCTTTAAGGCAAGTTGCAGCAAATCAAAGCTCCTGAGTGAAATTTTTTAAAGGAAGAACGAAATGTTCCACTAGCACTTTGTTTGCAGTAGTCCTTCAGGCTGCTAACATAGGGCCACAGTGGTCAAGATGACATCTGAATTTCTAATTTAATGTTAAGCTAGTGTAAACCATTTGCATAATTTGTGTTATTAATAAATACTAGATAATTATACCATGTGTAAAGGAAGGGCATTGACCTTGTTCAGTATTGCTTATTGGAGCTATGGAATTTGTTAGGATTATATAGAGTATCTATCTATCACTGCCTTTCATATTTTAAAGGATAATAATTGTCGGTGGGGCAGGGGAGTTCTGAAAAAGAAAGGTATTTACAATTTTCCTCTATACAAAAAGGCCTCTATCTAATTGGGGTATATTAAATAACATTAATTATATTAAATTGCGGTAGTCTTTATGAATATTGATGACGTGTTTAAACATTTCCTTTTAGAATATTAATCACAGAAAATGTACAGTTTTGTGTCTGATATTATTATGCCACATAACTAGTAAAATGTGACACTGCACTGGACCGAGTCCTTGACAAGTCACTGGGGGGACATAACAGCCACTTCTCCCATTAGAATATGAGCCTGTAAATGAATACAAATCTCAACTCACAGTTATTTTGTTTCTTTAAAAGCACTACAAAGCTTTCACCATGTGCCAGGCACTGCTCTTAAGCGTTTTACAAATATTCACTCACAGAATTCTCATAGCAACCCCATCAGAGAGGCTGTGCCTTCATTCCCATTTTGCAGAGGAGGAAACTGAGGCACAGAGGTGTGACATAATCCACCCACGTAACATTCCTAGTAGTAGGAATTACCCATACAAGAGCACATGAAATTTCAATATGGCTGATTTGACATTTGAGCGTTTTTTTTAACTGAATGAATGTGCAGGCGAGATGACATCTGAATTTCTAATTTAATGTTCATCTTCATCCCTCCCCCCACCCTGCACCCTGCACCCCACCTCGGACCTACCCTGTGAGAGTGGGGTCAGGCTTGAGGTGCAGTGGAGGCAGACATACTGGCGTCAAAAATAGGGGATTTTGCTGGTGTATATTGTTTTGCGTTAAAACCAGTGAGCTTTTCCAAACAGCTACTCCAGGTAACCTTTATATGCCATAAACTTGCAGAAGGAATACACAGGAAGCTACAAAATAGACCGGAAATGGAGGAGGACAAAGGGACTTTACATTTTTAGTGTTATTCAATTGTTCTCTCTCTCTATGTATATATATTTTAGGTATTTGTATTGCATTATTAAAAACGTGAGCAATGATTTCACAAAACGGCTTACTTTGCCAGATGGTGGTGGCTGACAGTGTGCGTTGTGCACTGGTATGAGCAGGCGCTAAGCTCCCTTCACACTGACCAATCAGGTGTTGTTGTTGTTATTCAGAATTAAGGGAGACTGGACCCTGGTTAGAGCAGCTGGGTGGTGCAGATGCCCTTCCTGGAGGCAGGGCAGCCACCTGTCAGAGAGCGAGGTCCTAGAGGAAAGATGTGGTGAGCTGAGGTGCCAGGGGAAAGGGGAGACGTCCTTGTGTGCTGGGTCGCGCAGGCCCGGAGCTTGACCTCAGCTGGACACAGAGATGTGACGTCGTCAGCACATGAGGGTCTGGAGGTCCTGAGAGTGGGTGAGGTCACCCGAGGACACCAGGGACAGGGGGCAGAGTAAGACGGGAGGACCCAGCCTGGACTCTGGGAAGAGAAGGAAGGAAGCCGCTCAGCAACTGTGGGTGCGGCGGGGTGCAGAACATCCAGCCCTTCCCACTGGCCTGCTTTTACTTTACTTTCAGTTTTTGAAACTCTGTCAGAACTCTCCAGCTGTGACCCTTACTTCAACCTGGACTGGTTCTCACTAGAAAAATGATGTGGATCAGATGCAATTATTGCAAACAGTTGAAAGCTAAGTTAAGGACACCCCATCCCTTTGTCCCCACCCAAACACATATGAATGTAAAATGTGTCTGAAATTGTACAAACTAAAGAAGTACAAGAAAACCTGAACTTTTTTTTTTTTAAGTTCTTCACCCTTGGGCCTCTATTGACTGGCCGAGAGAGCTTATGCTCTTTGTTACAACCTTGGTTGTTACAACAAATTGCTTTTCTAAAATTCTTGTCACACAGTTCCACACATACCTCCGCTCCTGGACAACACGAACACACTGCATTTTCTTCGTATAACTAGACCAGCTGTGCTTCATCACCTTTCTCCCACATCTCAGCCAGCGTCCAGGCACAATTGTTTGTGGGCTTAGGGGTGGGAACAGAGGTCGGTGTCCCTGCTACAGCTTGACCACTGGGCAGAATAGGCAGAGGGAAAAGCTGAGCAGAGCAGAGGTGTGGCCTTCCCTGGCTCCAGCATGGCCTGGTGACAGCCACTTGCTGACTTCTGACCGTGCTCTTTTTCTTTTTTTACCCCAGACATCATAACTCTCTCCACCCCCCTACCCCCCAGTGGATGGCCTGTGGTTTCTGAAAGGCCTCATCCCAGAAAGTTACATTCCAGAATTATCTGTCCAAGGTAGCATATCCGTCTCGCTCTCCAGAGCCTGTGTTTTCCTGAACTCCACCAACGTGGAGACAGTTCCCAGGATCCGTGGCTGTGGCCAGGAAGGAGGGGCCGCTCTCTGACTTGCCGGCCTCTAACCCCTGAGCCACAAGCACATCTTCAGTGACTTCAGTTCCTGAAGGTCTTGGAGGGCCCCTCCTAGAACACGCCCCAGGAGGCAGGGCCAGGTACCTACTGCCCACCCAAGACACAGGGGCCGGGGTGAGAAGTTCAAGCTGTTGGACTTTAATCATAACTGTCTGCAAGTGATGAACTTGTACCCCTGGTTGTTACTCCTCTCTTTTGGCAGGAACATCAGAAATATCTCAGGAAACTGGCCATTAAATCAGTGGGGGTGACCTCATGACCAATCTGAAATCCAGCAGTTTAGATGTCAAATATGGATTTAAAACATGGGGAAGGAAAGTGCCCTGTGGTTTTCCCATACATCTGTAGGCGCAGGGCTGCTGGGTGTCTCCCCAAGCTTCTGTTACAGTGGGGACTCCGCACCCTCACAGCACACAGCTGCCCAGCCTTTCTCTGGGCCTTCTGGGCCTTCTGCCTGATCTCCCCGCACCTACACTCCCCACTCTCCTCCAAGGCCTCGGGCGTCCTATCTCTATGGTCCTCCTTGCTGTGTACCCAGGAGTCTGTCCACAGTTCTCTTTTTTGAGACAGAGTCTCACTGTCACCGTGGGTAGAGGGCCGTGGTGTCATCTTAGCTCACAGCAACCTCAAACTCTTAGGCTCAAGCGATCTTCTTTCCTCCGCCTCCTGAGTAGCTGAGACTACAAGTCCCACAACACCGCCTGGCTAGTTTTCTATTTGGGGGGGTCTTGCCTTTGCCCAGGCCTCAAACTCCTGATCTCAAGCACTCCTCCTGTCCCAGAGTGCTAGGATTACAGGCGTCAGCCACTGTACCTGGCTGCAGTTCTGTTTTCTGTTGACCCCTGCTTCACTCCCATTATGGACTACCAGGCATGCTAACAACTTCCCACCAGTTTCCAGGGCTCAGCCTGCATGTCAGTCAGTTGTGTATGGCGGGTGGTTGGGGTCTCCCAGCCTTGTACTGAGCAGGACGTCAGTAAATGTTTGTGACATTGAACTGAAATCTGAAAGAAAGTAGCCTCCCCATTCACAAATGATTTTTTTACGTCTTCACCTTAGGGAATGTCATGTGATACATTATTCATCTTCTCACAATGCCCTAAGTCATTCTGCTCCTTAGCTGGATGTCTTAAAAAAATACACTGAGCCCACCGTCCTCACTTTCTCAGGGTCTACGCGCTTCCCAGCCCCGTCTCCTAGGCGACTGCCCTGTCCAAGCCTTTGCTAATACGTCCCTTGCCAACTGCCACATCCTAACGGGGATTTTTAGGATTTGTATCACTTGCTCCTCCATGGAAATTTGCTGCTCCTAACCAAATACCCCTCCTGTTCTGTGCTCATGGCTGACTCCCAGGACGCTGCCTTCAGGGAGTCCTTGCTGACCTCCTGCATCCTTGACTCCACCTTCCAGAGCCTGCCGCCTTTGCCCAGCCCATGACGTGACCACTGGAGTTCTCAGGGTCCCGACTCCCCTCTGATGAGCGGCTTTCATGGTCATGCATCTTCCATGTGGGCCATTTCCAAGTGGGTCTGGAAGTCGCAGAGCCCTAAACTTTAACAAACCCAAACATAAGCTCCTTATCTTCCTCATGTCCTCGCTCTCCCCCGCCTTCCCCATTTCACTCTTTTCATGTTTAATGGCACCTTCATGAAGCCTGAAATCTGGGAGTCGTCCAGTTACTTCCTCTCTGCGGCTTCCCCATCAACCGGGCACGCAGCCTTCATCTTCATCCAGAGAAGTGCCCCACCGCCCGCAGATTGCTCCTGACTCTTCACCTGATCTTGGTGATCTAGCGCTGTCTCCCTCCCTCGTGGTGTTCCCACTCACACACTTGCAGTCTCTAGACTACAGTATTCTATTTAATGCCTGTTTCCTTTGCCTGTAGTTCTCCCAGCCCGGGCAGCAGATTTCTCTCAGTCTTTCATAGATCTGCTCAAATATTGCCTCCTTTGGGAGGTGCTGTCCTGCTCTCAGGAGGTTGCTTACTGCTTCTCTTATTTATCATTTTTGTATCCCACACGGGACCGTGAGATTCTCAAGGGCAGGAACCGTACTTTTCACCTCTGTGTTCCCCACATCCAGCCTGTTCTGGTGCATAGCACACCTTGGGTGGAAGCGTCTTGGCCTCTTCTATTATTATTCACTTTCCTTTAGAACCTCCAGTTTCACTCTTAGCATGAGAGTTTCTATTTCGCCCTTACTACAAATACTAACATATTAGCCCTTTAAAGAAGACGGTAGTAAAAATTATCAGGTACTTACAGTGTGGACGCTTCTTCTGAAAGGTTCAAACTGCTTTGCTTATGCTAGCACATTAATTCAGTTTGCTTAAAGCACGAGGAGGACAGGCTTCATCATATGTCATGGGCTTGTCCTTCCATGGAAAAGGCAGAGAGGGGATGGAAACAGCCATTCATTGAACAGCCTGTGCTGGATACTTAGCATACTCTCCTTTTCCAGGCCCTCCTAAAATTCCTCTTCAGTAGAGGGGAGCAGATAAATCACTGGGCAGGAAGAGGTTCTAGCTTGGCGGCCAACTAATGTGTGGCTCCCTTAAGCACGTGGTCCTCTCGTGCTTTGACTCCTCATCTGAAAATAAAAGCGTCAGTCCAAACCACCGCTAGAGTCGGCCAAGCACTAAGGTTTCCTTAGCAAACATTTGCTCAGTGGATTTGCTCTGAGCCAGCACCCGAGCTAGGCATTAGGAATGCAGATGAGATGCAGCTGTTCAGACTCAGTGGTGGAGAATAATTCTGTTATTCTCACTCTGCAAGGTCTATTGCAACTACTTAAAGTCAATCACTGATGGTACCTGTATAAACAAAGTGTGTTCAGTTAAAAGAGAAAACCCTGCAGAGCCTGTCATGTATAAAACTTCTGTCTAGGATTCATGGGGATTAAAAGGAAATTATAGTCCCTGCCTCAAATAAGGCTCTACTCTAGTGAAGGACACACCACTCAAGCAGCAAATAAAATAAATTTTACATTCAAAATTTTTATCCATGCAGAAACATTTTTTCCAGGCAACCAGTACTAGACCAAGTCAGATTCTCTGAAGGATGTTTTATTGCTTGCTTGTGATTAACTTAGGGGGAAGCAAATGCCCATGCTAAATATTTGTCCTAAATGCAGGTTGGTGTCACTCAACCAGAATTTCACAATGTTGGATTTTTTTTTAATAAAGTGCCGTGAATACTTCTGCTATGTGACATATTCTTTTATTTGAGGCAGCCACATCTTAAAGAGGCATTTACGTCTCTCTAGGATATACAGGGTTGGACAATTAAGCTCAGTTTGCAAACTCATCCTAGAAAATGTGCTACATACTCACTGCTGGTTCCCTTTGCGGTACCTCCTTGGGAAGCTGTGTCCCGACACCAGAGCCTCGTCCATGCTTCAAGGCATTTTTTCTAGGATGAGTTCTCACACTTAATTGTCAGGCGCCGTATGAGACAGCTCTGATGGCCATTCCAGAAAACAAGTTCCAAAATTGCTTTAAAGGGTGACCTATTCAGCAGTGAGGTATGTCATGCTTTTTTCGGGATGAGTTAGTGAATGTAGCTGTCCTACCTTGTATGTTTCATGTAGTTTGTATTGGCTTGCAGGGTCTGGTCAGTCATTTATTTGAGCTGTGCAAGACAAATCAAGGGCCAGTGTCCCAGCTTGCCAGGAATGTGTGTCTAGTTTAGGACAGCTGTAAAGAATATTTTACTTTTTCGCTATGGCAAGATTCAGAAAAGTTGGATGGTTGCTTAAAATTTGTACCCCAAATTTCTGATATGTCTCCAGTGATAATGATTTTGTAGGTAGGACTGAGAATTGATGAATAAGTAGACTTAGACTGATAGCAAAAGAAATCGAGATCACTTTGTATCATTCACTTCAAAGTCCAAGAAAGAAAATGACTTAAGTGAACAAAACAATGGCTACATCTTTAAAAACAGACATTACTTTGTAGAGAAATTTTAGGTTCGCCACAAAATAGAGCAGGAAATACAGGGAGTTCCATATAGTGCCTTTCCACACACACTTGTACAGCTCCCCTGCTCTCAGCATTCCCAGCAGAGTATCTGGAATTATATAGTAATAGATTTCTCATGCTATATACTATTCTATACTATTTCTTTTACTTAAGTTTCTTCCATGACTTTTCATGGCTTGATAGCTCATTTCTTTTTATTGCTGAATAATATTCCATTTTCTGGATATACCATGGTTTATTTATCCTTTCACCTGACATCTTGATTGCTTTCAAGTTTTTGAGAATTAAGAATAAAGCTGCCATGAACAGCTGTGAGCAGGTTTTCACATGGACTTAAGTTTACTTGGCAAATACCAACAAGTACAATTCCTCAATTACACACATAGTAAGAGTATGTTTGGCACTAACCAACTGCCCACCTCTCTTCCAAAATAGCTATACCATTTTGCATGCCAGCCAATAATGAATGAGAGTTTCTGTTGTTCCATATTCTCACCACATTCAGTGTTGTCATTGTTTTAGGTTTTTTCCATATATGCATAGTGGCATCTCATGGATGTTTTACTTGGCAATTCCCTAATGACATGACATTGAACACATTTTAATATGCTTATGTGCCATCTGTATGTCTTCTTTGGAGAGTTGTTACTTCAGATCATTTGCCCATTGTTTTTAATTGGGCTGTTTATTTCCTTATTGTTGAATTTTAAGAGTTCTTTGTACACGTTAGGATAACAGTCCTTTACTAGATACATCTTTTTCAAATATTTTCTCCCCATACGTAGCTTACCTTCTCATTATCTTGTGACAGTGTCTTTTTCAGAGCACAAGCTTTGAATTTTAATAAAGTCTAGTTTATCAAATTTTTTTGTGGACCATGCCTTTAATATTGAATCTAAAAAGTCATGGTTCACCATACCCATGATCATCTAGATTTTTTGCTTTATTACCTTTTAGCAGTTATATAGTTTTCTATTTACCTTTACATATACGATTAATTTTTAGTGAATTTTTATGAAGGGTATAAAGTCTACATCTAGATTTTTTTTTAATGTGGATATTCTCTTGTTTCAATACTGTTTCAAAATGTATCCCTGATCCATTGCCTTTGCTCCTTGGTAAAAGTCAACTGACTGTCGTCATGTGGATCTATTTTAGGCTCTCAGTTCTGTTCCATTTACCTATTTGTATATTCTTTTGCCAATACTACACTATTTTGACTACAGTAGCTTTATATGAGTCTTGAATTTGGGTAGTGTCAGTGAGTTTGTTCTTCTCCTTTGTTGTCGTGTTGGCTATTCTGAGTTTTTTGCCTCTTTTTTTTTTATTATATTTATCATTAAATCATAGCTGTGTACAATAGTGCAATCAAGGGGTACAATGTGCTGGTTTCATATACAATCTTAACTATTTTCATCAAACTGATTAACATAGCCTTACTGGCAATTTCTCTGTTATTATATGAAGACATTT
>CAUYON010070656.1:0-15476 GCA_963573935.1 Arctocebus calabarensis | reverse complement strand
TTTTTTCATCAAAATTTCCTTGGCATTCACGACTTGGTTACCTACGTATTTGGTGCAAGAGGCCTAACTTTCAGCTTGTGTCAGCTTTTGTCATGACTTTTAATGTATTTTATATATATATATATGTGTGTGTGTGTGTGTGTATAAGATTTCTACTTTTTGCCTTCACAGAATTAAAAAGGCTTAATATTTAATAACAATAGCAGTGTTTAAGATAAGGACTAGAAACAAAAACCTTGAAAAGAATGAAAGAAGATAAATACATTCAGAAAAGAAATCAGATGATTACTACTTCAAAATATTAAGCAATATTAATAATAATAATGCAAAGAAAGTAACATTCACATTGTGAAATAAGAGCATATCTATTATAGAATGCTTTGACTCTGAGGCTTAGTATGGAGTCATCAGTTAGCTTATTTTTTTTTCCAAAGCCTCAAAAAATAGACAAATACTTATAAATAAAAGTAAAAAATAATTTCAAAAAGCAGATCATGCCAAATCTTACAGACAATAGAAAAAGAAGAAACAATTTAAAGTCATTCTACTTAATCAGGATACTTGATATTAAAATTAGAGAAAATATATTGGTATTAAACTGAAATTACAAACATATTTCACTTATAAATGAAGATGCAATATCCTAAACAACATATTAACAAGTTGAATTAAAAATGAATGTTTAAGTAATGTACTTTGGTCAAAATTGAATCCAGTTTATGTAAGAATTAGTCACTATTTTCTATTGTTTTCTTGTTTTCTTTCCCTCACCCCCTCCCTCCTTCTCTATCTGCTCTCTCCTTCCCCCATGCTCCATTGTGTCATTAATTGTCATTAATTGTCCTCATATCAAAGTTGAATACATAGGATTCATGCTTCTCCATTCCTGTGATGTTTCACTAAGAATAATGTGTTCTCCATCCAAGTTAGTACAAATGCTGCAAAATCTCCATTGTTTTGAGGGCTGAATAATATTCCATGGTATACATATACCATAGTTTGCCAATCCATTCCTGGGTTGAAGGACATTTAGGCTGTTTCCACATTTTAGCAATTATAAATTGGGCTGCAATAAACAGCCTAGTACAGATGTCTTTATAATAATTTTTTTTTTCTTCTGGATAGATGCCCAGAAATAGGATTACAGGATCAAACAGGAGGTCTAGGTTTAGTTCTTTGAGGTTTCCCCATACTTCCTTCCAAAAAGGTTGTATTAGTTAGCAGTCCCACCAGCAGTGTAAAAGTGTTCCTTTCTCTCCACATCCGTGCCAGCATCTGCAATCATGAGATTTTGTGATATAGACCATTCTCACTGGAGTTAGATGATATCTCAGGGTGGTTTTAATTTGCCTTTCTCTAATAATTAGGAATGATGAGCATTTTTTCAAGTGTTTACTGGCCATTCGTCTGTCGTCTTTAGAGAAGATTCTATTCATCTCTCTTCCCCATTGATGTATGAGATTGTTGGTTTTTTACTTGTAGATTAATTGAAGTTCTGTATAGATCCTAGTTATTAAACTTTTGTCTGATTCAAGATGCCCAAATATCCTTCCCATTGAGTAGGTTATCTGTTTGCTTTAGTTGTTGTTTCCTTGGCTATACAGAAGCTTTGCAGTTTAAGTCCCATTTATTGATTATTGCTGTTGTTGCTATTGCTATGGCAGTCTTCCTCATAAAGTCTTTCCCCAGGCCAATATCTTCCAGAGGACAACCAGACAAGGTTGTCCTCTGTCACCATTACTATTTAACATAGTGATGGAACTTCTAGCCAATACAATTAAGCAAGACAAGAAAATAAAGGGCATCTAAATGGGTGCAGAGGAAGTCAAACTTACCCTTTTTGCTCATGATATGATCTTATATTTAAAGAACCCCAAAGACTCAACCACAAGACTCTTAGAAGTCATCAAGGAATACAGTAATGTTTCAGGATATAAAATCAATGTCCACAAGTCAGTTGCCTTTGTATACACCAACAACAGCCAAAGTGAAAATTTAATTAAGGACACAACTCCCTTCACCGTAGCCTCAAAGAAAATGAAATACTTAGGAATATACCTAACAAAAGAGGTGAAAAAAATTCTATAAAGGAAATTATTAAACCCTAAGAAAGGAAATAGCAGAGGACTTTAACAAATGGAAGAACATACCCAGCTCATGGCTGAGAAGAGTCAACATTGTTAAAATGTCTATACTTCCCAGAGCAATTTACAGATTCAACACCATCCCTATTAAAATACCAACATCTTACTTTTAAGACTTGGAAAAAATGATTCTTCACTTTGTATGGAACCAGAAAAAACTCCATATAGCTAAGGTAGTTCTTAGTAATAAAAACAAAGCTGAGGGTATCACATACCAGATTTTAGGCTGTCCTACAAGGCCATAGTGGTCAAGAAAGCATGGTACTGGCACAAAAATAGAGACATAGACACCTGGAATTGTATAGAAAACCTGGAAATGAAACCAACAACTTATAGCCACCTAATCTCTGATAAACCAAACAAGAGTGTTCACTGGGGGAAAGACTCCCTATTCAATAAATGGTGCTGGGAGAATTGCACATCCACATGTAAAAGACTGAAACTGGATCTGCACCTTTCTCCACTCACAAAAATTGATTCTAGATGGATAAAGGACTTAAATTTAAGGCACGAAACGATAAAAATCCTCAAAGAAAGAATTGTCATGACTTTTTTCACTAACCTTAATCCCTTCTAGCTTTTGATTTAAAGTGAGAAATTTCACTTGAAAGTTTAGGAGCCATGTTAGGGTCATTGCTTACCCTCATTCCATTATTGTTGTGCCTCAGGGAGTAGGGAGGCTTGAGGAGAGGCAGGGAGAAGTGGGACTGGCCAGTCAGTGGATCAGTCAGAACATGTGCACTTAGGATTAAGTTTACCTTCCTATATGGGCATAATTCATGGTGTCCCAAAACAATTACAATAGAAACATCAGACATCATTGGTCACAGATGATTATAACAGATAAGATGATAATGAAAATGACCAATGTGTGACACAGAGATGTGAAGTAGGGGCATGCTCTTGGAAAAATAGTGCTGATAGACTGTTTTAATGATGGTTGCTGGAAATCTTCCATTTATAAAAAATGCAATATTTGCAAAACAACAACTCTTGTAACATTTTAGAGCCAAGACAATTAAAATATCTAATGACATTGTGGTAAAATAGTATTTCACCTACTTAGTTAGGGCAGTCATTGAACCAAAATTCTATATTTTGGTAAAATTGAAATATGTTGATAATTTATTTTTAATACATGATAAAATGCATACATTTGGGGAAATTCTTATTTTTAAATTGTCACATTAGTATTGATTTATAAATGAAATGAGTGATCTATGTTGTAATTATAATAGAATACCAGACAAATGATTAATAACATAATATTAAATCATTCAATTCAAATCCTTATTCTTGCTTAAGTGAAAGTCAAGATAATATAATGATATAAATTATCACATGCTCACTTCATCTGGAACCCTATTTCTAAATAATTTTTAATTTATTGAGAAGTTTCAGAATAAGAGAACAGAATGATAGAAGCAAACTTATAAGCCATATAGCTTACTTTTCACCCATATTCTAGATAAGAAAATAAAATTTCAGAAAAATGAACAAATTTACTTACTACTGTATACAATTTGTTGCTATAACAAGGCCTAAAACAGTATCTATTGAATCATGTTTTTCTTCCACATTGATCCATGATAGATCTTCTTTTCCTGTTTAAAGTGATGTTAATTGACCTGTTCTTATTTCATACCTAGTTCAAATTACATGACTCAGATAAAGAAGATTGAAGAAGAAATTAAATATATATATATATAAATATATATTATAATATGAAATTTTGTTCACCTGAAACCTCTGGATATTATAAAACAGATCAAAATGTGAAGATTCATATTCTTTCAGTGTACTTTTAAGCAATACCATTAAAGCATTGCTCATTAAGCAAGAAAAGGCCTTTCCCATTAAAAGTTTCCATTTCTTCTTTTGCTGATGATCCTACAGCTAATTGCAAAATAAGAACTAAAATTCCCACACACGTAATTTTATTTACTACACTGTGCTTCCTTCTAATATAGCAGTTAATGTAGAAAATTAAATGAAGAAAAATAATACATACACTCTACATACTTTTATTAAAACATCTATAGGTGTGCAGAGGTTTTACTAATATTCTTTTACATTTATAAAATAATAAACTTGACCTAATTAAAACGTTATTATTCTGAAACATTCTAGGTCATCTTATCATTCTTGTTCTTCAAATTCAGCAACTATATTTTATACATTCTTTGCTATACATCCTTATTCCAACAAGGATGGAAGGTTCTTTTTAAATATGATACCAAAAAAAAAAAAAAAACAGTTACTATATTAGTTATTTTACTGGCTTTTCCTAAACATCTAGTTTTAATGAGCTGAGTCTTAAAATTAAAGAATCTTTATTTTAATGTCTTTGAAAATCCTGTTCTTATACTTTCAATAATTCTTAGTAACTTTCTCTCCTATCCCAACCTTAGCCCTGAAAGCCTCATTTTATTTGCTCAGTGATACATGGTTCACTGTGGCGCTATAATTGCTTTGTCTTCCATTAACTACTTCTCTGGAGTTTATTCAAGGTCAAGGCTCCCACTTTCATCTCTTAGTGCAGTTTGGCTTTATGATGAAAGTGTTTTGTTTAAATTATACCGGAAGGTTTAGGTGTTCAAAAATTAAAAGGAATCACTTATAAAATTTAATCTATGAGACACATACACAAAACAACATAAACATAATTACCTGAGCAAAGGATTAATTTAAGCCTGCAGAATGTTCTCGATGAAAGCTTTTTTATATTATTTGCATAACTGCAACTTCATTTTGTTTTTAAAATCATGAACCTTAGCACCATCTCTTTATTTGTCTATAATCTATATAATAAGGGACATAATTATATAGGTGGGAATTGTAACATACTATAAATATATATTTCTCACATAACTGTCATATTCAAAATCCTTTTATAAAACTACTACTAGCCATAAATCAGTGATTTTTTTTATTACTTGGGAAAATAAAAGCATTAATATTCCAATAAAATGCTAAATAAAAGAGTCATTTCTTATTTTTAAATGACCTATATTAAAATTTAGTTAACTGAATTTTTATAACGCTAATATTTGACTAATATTAGATATCATTGATGTAACTGGGTAATTGTTTTATAATAGCATAAAATGAAGAATGATATCTTTTTATATTCCCTACACAATTTATGTTAAGTTCTTCACTTCCTTGGGCATCCCATCTAGGAAAGCAAGATGAGTTTGGAGCAGGTTCTTAATAAGGACCAAAATTTAGAATAGTGAGCTAATTCCATGGTCTGGCTTCATTTTGTTCAGGAAGAAATTTGATAAAACATTAATAAATGCAGTGAAATCAGGCTCTTAGAAGAAGCAAATGTATCATTCATCATCTCTTCATTCTGTAAACATTTTTTTGGCCCATATTTTGCACTTACTATTCAGTATGATAAACAGAAGGCAAGGTCCACCTTCATTAAGACAGATCACCAGACATGAAAGGAGCACAGAGAAATAAGAATAGTCATAGTTTTTTACTATAGTAAGACATAGAATGTGTTAGTTTAATAAGAATATTTGGGCAGTGGAGGAGAACAGGTGTATGGAGAGTATAAATTCATAGTTCCTAGAAATGTCATGTGTGGTTTTCAATGGTTTTGAAGAAACAATTTTTATACTATGATGAAATTCAAACTAATGTTTTATTTTTTTGTAGCTGGTTTTCTAAATTTTGATACTTGTATGACAATTCTGGGAGTTAAAATTTTACTCTCTGTAGAAACAGGGAATGTGGCTTCCCTTGTTCCTTGAATACAATCTTTATGTGTATTACATATTTTACATATATTACAATTATATATGTAAAAGACAAAGGGGAAGACAGAAAAAAAGTATATAAAGAGAGAATTACACATTCAGTTTGTATAGAATCAAACAAAAGAAGCAATAGGAAAAAAAGCAATGGTGAAAAATAATGATATATTCAGCTATGTACTTATTGAAAGCATAGTTATTCAATGGATAGGAAAAAGTAAATTGTGAGAAATTTGGCAGGTCACATTTAAAACTTTAGAGTTTATTTCAGGAGATGATAAAAATAATTTATACAAAATGATGAAAATTTACATTAGGCTTTTGAAAGATCATTCTGCAACAGTATAATGTATGGAATTTTGAGGAAGAAATGAATTACAAGAAGCTATTCCAGAATTCTAGGTAATTAATGATGAGGACTTGAAGAAAGACAATGTCAAAAAGCACGATGAAAAGGAAATTGTTTCAAGATTTTTGGGAAAGGAAAATTGGCAGATCATGTAACCGACTTGGTAGGGGATTTTATTATAAAGAAAAAAGGTAACCCAAGAATGGCTGCTAGGATTTTAACTTGAGTTGCAGGGTGTTTGGTGTAATTTCTGAAGATAAGTAATATAGGAGGTAAGAATTTTAGAGAAAAAAGTGATGTGTTGCATTTAACATGTAGAGTTTGAAATCCCTTTGCAATAGCCATGCGAAGATGTCTAATTAACAACTAAGATATAGGGTATATTATCTGGGATAGAAATGCAGACATTTTTACTGGAACATCTATAGATAAAGGGCAAGCTATAGAGGAGAAATATTACTTTAATAGAGCATTTAAATTAATAAGGTAAGAACGCCAAAGTTTATGCACTATTATTTTAAAAAAAGAAAAAAAAAGCTCCTAAAGTTTGGCCTGAGAAATGTAAAGACACAAATGTGAAGCCTTTGAGATGACAGCCCAGAGGAAGAGGTGTCTCATGAGTTTAGGGAAGAATCGTCTTATGAATCACAGGCAGGAGCATAGTGCCACGTAGCTCAGAGTAGCCAACTGTGATAAAATGTGAAAACTATTTATTTTATTTATATACAGTGAGTGTTTGAAGAATTTTGAAAAACCCGTCTTAATGAGATGATTAGATAAAAGTCAAATTGCAGAACTTAAGAAGTTAATGGAACATAAAATACAGAGAAAGTCAGTCCAACTTATTATTTCAGGAATGTTGTTTGAGAAGAAAATTAGAAATATAAAGCAGATAGAGGACAGCATAAAGTTTTTTGGAGGATGGTAAGCATTTTTTAATGCTTTGAGAATAGAACTCAAAAAAAAAAAAAGAGAGAGGTTGAAAATATTGTGTAAAGAAAAGATAAGCAGATAAACTAAAGCCCCAATGGATTCAAGATGACATTGAATCAATTTTTTTAATGCAAGAATTAGCCTTGAACACATGGCCATTCTCTGTTTAATGAGACTGAGGAGAAAAGATAAATTTAGTAATAGACAAAGGTCAGCAAAGGGGGAGTGTGCTCAGGGAAAGTGTGAAACTAACAGAACTTTTACTTGATGGTCTGTATTTTCTTTCTAGATAGGAGGAAATAATTTCTCAAAATGGAATGAAAATTAACATGAATATTATCTTTAAGAATCGAGTGAATTTTTGAAATAATTCCTATGAAAATGAAAATGGAAGTTTAGCAGGAACTGGTATTTCCTGGGAACTATTTCATCATTCATTCCAAACATAGTACCTAATTTCTGTCCAGAATCCTGTAAACTCTGTTCATCACAGGAGAGCTTCCTAAGGAAGTGATATTTGATGGGAAGTTGGATAGTAGAAGGACGGAAGGACGGGGGAAAAGGAGAAATCTTTCAGGGACAGGAAAAAGCAAACACAAAGGTCCTGACATGAAAAGAAACATAACCTGCTTGAAACCCTGACAGAGTGCCACAGACGCTGGAGTGCAGACTGTCAACAAAATGGTATAGAAGTGTGTGGTGGTTACTCGATCAGATTCTGCAGAACCTTATACAATTTATTGTAAAGATTTATATTTTTATTTCAAGAGTAACTGAAGAAAAGTGGGGGGGACTTTATTGGCTTTTAAGCAAAATAAAAATTATAATTCTGGCTTGAGAGGAGCAAATGTCTAAGACATGGGCAAGAAATATTTGTGGGAGAAAGTTTAAGGTGCTGTTGAAGTAATTCTAGTGAACGATGATAATAATTTAGACCAGTAATTAGATAATTATTTGTATAGAATCGTAAAGGGAGAATAATTAATATTAGCATACAGAATCTGTTGTTCTTTTAAATGTCGTGTTACGTGAACTAAAGAACAAGAAGATATCCTAAGTTTCTGGCTTACCAAACTTCATGGATGGTGGTAGTATTCACTGCGACAGGAGACACTGGGCGTAGATGTAGAATTTTGAGTGTGTTGTGAACAATTGATATTTTTGTATATTTATTAACTAAAAGCAAAAATGTAATATTGAATAAAGACAGATCTGGAGCTCAGACTAATTATTAGTGTATATAATTGATTTAAGGCAAGTGTGGTATTGTGGAATAAACAGAAAATGTAGCATTCACTGAAGTTAGAGACCTTAAATTTGCAGCAGTGGAAACTTAAAATGTTTTGATTATTTGTAGATTCCTCAATAGTTCATGATTTAAGTGGATATATACCCTTTGCTTGAGAAGTAATGGCGTGATGTTGGCAAGTGCAGTGAAAGCAAGAAATCAAGGGTTTTCTAGAGTGGTGTTCTTGAGTCAAAACGTGGAATGCTGGTCTGGACGCCCTCCAGTTAATCTAATGAGAGGAGCAGAGCATGAGAGAAAATAAGTACAACTTCAAAAGCTAAGGATTTATTACCAAATAAAAGTGTATTAGCATTTTAAATTCTGAGGTGGCAAACTTCTAGGTAATCCAGACAGTGGCCATATGAGTAGGTTTGTCCAAATGCTGTGAGATCAAAATAAGAAAGGTTTTAAGACTATGAAATAATACCTAACATTTAATAATAAAATATACAAGTCTGGAGCTATGAATTTGAAAGCCCTTGATCTACTATTGTAGAGATAGGGATGTGTCTTTCATTTGGATATTGGAATTTCCCAGGGTAATTACAAGATGAGGTTTGGAGAAGAAAATTATGAAGGTTTATTTGTGGATTGGGAACAGATATGAATGGGAGATAGCACGAGCCACCAAATAACTTTTTAATTATTTTTCTTTTTTCTTTTTCATATGTATATATAATGGTTGGATATCATTGCAGCCATGTTTTGATACAAGCATATAATAGGAATTCATGAAATCAGAATAATAGGAGTATCAGTCATCTCTGAAATTTGTCATAGTTTGTGTTAGGAATGTTCCAATCTACTCTTTTAGTTATTTTAAAATATACCCTAACTTATTGTTGATTATAGTCACTTTGTTGTGTTATCAAATATTGTCCATTCTACAGAACTACCTAACCATATTTTTGCATGCATTAACCCTCCCCACTTTGTTTCCCCCTCCTTCCTAGGCTCTGGTAACCATCATTCTATTCTCAATCTCAATTAGATCCACATTTTTAATCTTTATCTCCCACATAAGAGTGAGAACATGCAAGATTTGTTTTTCTGTGCTTACCTTAATTCACTCAACATAATTTTCTCCAGTTCTTTCCATGTTGTTGCAAATGGTAGGATTTCATTCTGCACACATTCCACAATTATTTTATGCATTCATCAATTGGTGGATGTTTAGGTTGATTGAAAATCACGGCTACAGTGAATAGTGATGCAATAAACATGGAAGTGCAGGTACATTTTTGGTATATGATTGATTTCCCCTCCTTTAGATGTATACCCTGTAGAGGGGTTGCTGGGTCATATGGTAGTTTCTTTTTAGTTTTTGGAGATACTTTCATGCTGTTCTCCATAGTGGATGCACTAATTTCATTTTCAACCACAGGGTGTGAGTTTTCCCTTTTCTCCACATCCTTGACAGCATTCATTATTGCCTGTCTTTTTGACAAAAGCCATTTTAGCCAAGGTAAGGTGATATCTCATTGTGGTTTTAATGAGCATTTCTCTGATGACTAATGGTGGTGGGCATTTTTTCATATACCTGTTGGCCATTTGTATGCCTTTTTATGCAAAATGATTATCTGGATCCTTTGCCCATTTTAATCAGATTATTTGATTATCCCCCCCTTTTTTTTTTATGACAGAGTCTCACTTTAACACCTTGTGTAGAGTGCCTAAGTGGCATAATTCACAGCAACCTCAGCTGGGACTACAGGCACCTACCACAACACCTGGCTATTTTTTTAGAGACAGGATCTTGCTCTTGTGTAAACTGATCTTGAACTCCTGAACTCAGGCAATCCACCTTCCTCAGCCTCCCAGAGTGCTAGGATTACAGGTGTAAACAGCGCCTGGCCACTATTTTTCTTTTTAAGACAGAGTCTCACTCTGTCATCCTGCGTCTAGTGCCTTAGCATCATAGCTCATAGCAACCTCACACCCTTGAGCTTAAGATATCCTCTTGCCTCAGCCTCCCCAATAGCTGGGACGACAGATGCCTTCCACAACTCTGGGCTAGTCTTTCTATCTTTAGTAGAGACAGGGTCTTTCTCTGGCTGAGACTGGTCTCAAACACCTAAGCTTAAGCAATCTACCTACTTTAGCCTCCCAAAGTGCTAGGATTGCAGGTGTGAGTCACCATACCCACTTGATTATACACTGTTGATTGTTGGGGCTCCTTGTGTATTCAATTATTATTCCCTTGGGTACTTTGGAAATATTTCCTCCCTTGCTGTCAGTTGTATTTTCGTTGATTGTTACTTTTGCTGTGAAGCTTTATAGCTTGATATGATCATATTTATCCAGCTTCACTTGGTCACTTGTGCTTGGGGGGTTATTATTCAAGAAGTCTTTGCTAGCCCAATGTTCTGACACATTTTCCCAATGTTTTCTTTCAGTAGTTTCACAGTTTTCTATCTTATATTTAAGTCTTTAATCCACTTCGGTTTTATTTTCATATATGGCAAGAGAAAATGGTTTAGTTTCTTTTCTTTTTCCTTTTGTTTTTAAGAGACAGAGTCTCACTTTATCACCCTTGGTAGAGTGCCATGGTGTCACAGCTTACAGCAACCTCCAACTCCTGGGCTTAGGTGATTCTCTTGTCTCAGTCTCCCAAGTGGCTAGGACTACAGGTGCCCGCCATAATATTTGGCTATTTTTTTGTTGCAGTTTGACTGGGGCTGGATTCGAATCCACCTTCCTCAGTACATAGGGCAGGTACCCTACTCACTGAGCCACAGGCAGTGCCTGAGAGTTTAGTTTCATTCTTCAGTCTATGAATATCCAATTTCCCCTCACCATTTATTAAAGATACTCCATGCATCTGGAGTGGAAGGATCATTATTGTTAAAATGTCTATACTACCTAAAGCAATCTGTAATTCAATGCAATCCCCATCAAAATACCAATGATATTCTTCAAAGAAACAGAAAAAAAATTTCCTCACATTTATATGCAACCAAAAGCCCCCCCAATCCCAAAAGCCAAAAACACCAAAAAAAAAAAAAAAAAAAAAAAAAACTGGAGGAGTCACCTTACCTGAATTCAAATTATAATACAGATGTTTAGTAACCAAAACCAGCATGGTAGTGGCATAAAAGGAAACACATAGACCAATGGAACAGAATTGAAAACCAAAAAATAAACCCACACCTGCATAGTGAGCTTACTTTTGAAAAAGGTGCAGAAGGACAGTCTTCAAGAGATGTAAAATGTTGATGGTGCTTTGATTCCTAATTCTAACCAAGATATATCTTTTGTGTTGTCAAAGTTGTCAATTAATGTGAGGAATCATTAATTGTTAATCACAAGAGCATAGATGCAAACCAAAGAGATGGCCCAGGAGTCTACAGCATTTTGTTTTTCTGGCACACATTGGAAGAATAAGAATTGTCTTGGGCTACACATTAAATCACAAACACTAAGTAAAATGATGATCAATTTTAAAAAAAGTTCCATGCATACTTCTTGTGACATTGACACCACACATAAGCCAAATAGTCCTCAAATAATCTGCATTCGTGCAGCCCATGTGACCACAGGTTGGATACCCCTGGAAGATAAGGGCTATATCTCATAAAGCATATATTTGCCCAGTGACGCGTCTATACTGTTCAATAGCCACTATTCAAATAAGGAAACTTTTGAGTCCTCAGAATCAATTTTTTGTTATAGTTTTTAAACATGCAAGGTTCATATTCTTTGAGTTTCCCTTTCACTAGTGCTTTTATCACTAAACTCTGTTTACATTGTAGAAGATGGTACTAGTTTTATGCTTTTTTTTCTTTTTTGAATTTTTTTTAGGGCAAGGTCTCCCTCTGTTTGCCCAAGCTAGAGCTCAGTGGTGTCACCATAGTTCATTATTACCACAAACTGCTTGGCTCAAGTGATCCTGCTACCTCAGCCTCCCAATATGCTAAAGTAAGATGCCTGAGCCAAGACTCCCACTCGGTGCTTTCCTAATTATAATTACAATTCCATTCTGCAGCCCCGAGTTTCTGAATGAGTCACCTTGATTCAAGTTCAGTTGAGAATGGCCTCATGCTCCTACTTGGAGATTATTCTTCAGAGCTGTGTGATCCCTAGTCTCTCTTCAAGCCTGCACATCAGATTCCCACATCAGAGAACTTTCTAAAATTAAGTTTTTCAGCCCCTACCGAGTCTGAGGCATAGGTTTAAGCTTGACTGATAGAATGTAGAATTTTTAAAGCTGAAAAGTTTCAGAAACTATTGTTTCAAACTTGGTTCATAAATGAGATATTTTTAAATTTTGTTTCATATTCTCTTATTTTACTCTCAGAGTTTAGTTTCTATAAAATTTTATGCAAAACTTGTTCTTACCCTCGTCCTACAACAGGCCTTCTAGGTAGCCTTGGTGGTAGAATCTAACCTGTAATTCTTTAGTGTGAGAAGAATGAAATGTTATTTGACAGAAAAAGGTTTAAAGCAGCATAGTGTTTTCTATTTGTCCCTTCTTTCTATGTCAGTCCAGCTGGAAAGGACATTCTTTCTCTTCGGCCAGTGCCTGTGACACAAAGGAGTAGGGTGCCGGCCCCATATGCCGGAGTGTTTGGTGGGTTCAAATCTGGCCCCTGCCAAAAACGGCAAAAAAAAAAAAAAAGAAAAGAAAAGAAAATTCTTCCTCTACAAGGACGCTTGTTTGGTGGGCATCCTTTTGTATCCTGCCACCTTGGCAAAGCTCAACTTTATTGCTCTAATAAAGACGATGTTTTGCTCTGAGGAAAGTGGCAAATTAAGTGCAGGTTTTCATGCAGTCCATTATGAAGTATCGGGGATCTCACACTTGAGGGATTCTCCAGCTGTAAGGAGAACCGACTGTGCTTAGCAGCAGCCACCTCGCTCCTCCTGCTGCCCCCACGGGAACCGGCACATGAAGGGAACCAGTGCAAACCGATAGTCATGCTAGTTGCAGCACAATTGTAAATTTCATCATTTCCATTCCCAGAGCCTCATGTCTTCAGTCGGCATTTATGAAATTGCAGAAGATTAACAGCTTCCAAGCAGGGTAAAATCTCATTCTATTCAAAGTTCTTGACACATCTATAAATAAAAATTAAGAGCAATTACCTCATAGAGTTGCTATGACTATAATATTACTCTGAGTATAATGAGAAAATAAATGCAAAGTGTTAGCATAATGCCTATTATATGTGGAACAATCTCAAAAATTTATTTATTAATGGTACTAGCATTAAAAGCTGTAGAAATAGCTCCACTCTTTGCCTCACTCACAGATACAGAGACACTGCATAAACACTAAAACTTCACCCCTATTTGAAATTCTTTGTCACACTAAATTAGAGACAAATTCAAATGACTACTGGGATCATTAAGATAAAGCAAATTAGTAGGAATTATGCCAAAGTGGGGAGAAAAGTTTTCTTCAAAAGGTAACAACCTAAAGCTTATTATTGCTATGTAAGAAAACTTTGCACCCAGTGTTGCCAAGTAATCAGATTTTAAAAAGGTACCCATAATATCACAGGATGACTTTTTAATGTTAAATATACTTTCATATGTACTTTGAACCTAGGAGTCTGGGTAGTGTAAGTCTGTGGGCCAGGTGTAAACCAAGAAGCCCAAGTGCCCATCAACCCATGAATGGATTAATAAACGGTGGTATATGTATACCATGGAGTATTATACAGCCTTAAAAAAGATGGAGACTTTACCTCTTTTATGTTTACAGGGATGGAGCTGGAACACATTATTCTTAGTAAAGTATCTCAAAAATGGAAAAAAAAAGTATTCAATGTACTCAGTACTATTATGAAACCAATATATAATCACCCACACTTTCATATGAAAAATAAAACATATGAAAGATATAGCCCAGGATGAAGGAGGGAAGAGGAGGGTGAAGGGAGGGAGGGTAATCTGTGGGCCCTCACCTATGGTGTATATTGCAAGGGTACATGTCAAATCTCTTAAGAGTAGAGTATAAATGTTTTAACACAATAATAAAGCAAGGTATAGGCTATGTTAACCAGTTTGATGTAAGCATACCAAACTGTATATAAAATCAGCACATTGTACCCCATAAATGCATTCATGTACATGTGTTATGATTTAATAAAAAAAAATGTTAAGAGGGAAAAAAAGCAAAAAAACAAAAAGCCATGAATCCTTATTTCTAGCAAGTATGATGAAGAATAGCCAAGTTCTCTGATAACTGTACCACTGAGAAAGGAAGATAATGGCTGGTGGATAGTGGGTTGATGGGGGAGAATGATTTTTCTATAAAAAAAATCAAAAGTAGACAAATCCCAGATGAGTTGCCTGTGTGTTATCTTTTGATATCGAGGTGGTATCGAGTGTCTTTTCTCACTGTAAACCCCTAATGCCCAGATTCACAAAGGACAGTAGTTAATGTGGTATTCAACAAGTAATATTATGTTTCCTTAAAATTTCAGAATACCCCATGTTGCTCTTGTGAGGTCAGAGTGCTGCCATGGGGTGCCTTAAATCACCGTGTGGGTACCAGACTGTGACAAAATGACTATTCCTGTGTAGAGAGTGTGATATACCAGGCTGAATATTATGCTTCCTCAGGGACTGAATCTTTACCTAACATTTCTGTGGAAGTTAGTCTTTAAGTTAATTTTGTCTTATTCATAGGATAGACTCAATTCAGTGCTTCATACCAACAGCATTAAACATAAATCTTTAGCAGTTGCATATTCAAACCAAAGCAAAATAGGACATGAAACCTTTACTTCATTTACACAAAATACTTCATATCTGATTTAAAAAGTGCAAAATTGTCATTTTAGAATTGTTCTACTATATTATGTAATTTTAGAAAATGAAATCTGAACTCATGATCATATTTAATTTGCCCAAATGAAAAAACGAAATCACTCACCACAGATTATTCTTCATTCATTGCTAAGATGAGGTAGAATGAGGTTATGTGTGATCTGTGCAAAGTAGAATGGCAATTCAAAGGACATCAAGGGCGGCTCCTGTGGCTCAGC
>CAUYON010070652.1:0-10209 GCA_963573935.1 Arctocebus calabarensis | reverse complement strand
TTTTGAAATATTTCTTCTTTTTTTATTGTCTATAATATTTGGCATGATCTGTTTTTTGAAATTCTCTTTTACTTTTATTTATATAATATTAGTTGTCTATTTTTTGAGACTTTGGAAAAAAATAAGAAGTTAACTGATGACGTCATACTGAACCTCAGAGTCAAAGCATTCTATAATAGACATACTTATTTGACAATGTGAACATTACTTTCTTGGCATTATTATTATTAATATTGCTTAATATTTTGATGCAGTAATCGTGTTTTCTTTTCTGAATGTATTTATCTTCGTTCATTCTTTATGTGGTTTTTGTTTCTAGTCCTTGTCTTAAACATTGTTATTGTTATTAAATTTTAAGCCTTTTAAATTCTGTGCAGGCAAAAAGCGGAAACCTAATTAACATATATATATGTAAAAATAAAAATAATAATAAAGAAAAGAAAAATAAAGTCCAAATTATTTGAGAACTAGAAACAGGGTGATGACTGCTTTCTAAAATCTGAATCTTTTTATTTCAGTTTTTACCTCTTGATGGAGTTTGACCTGGGATAGCTCATATTCACGGTGTATAGGGTTGATGAAGAGGATGTAGCACAATCTGAGGATGCCAGAGGCTCCCTCTTCCATGTGCAGGAGAAGGAAAATCCTAATAAAGAAGAGTAGAGAATTAAAGACATGATTGCAGTAACAGGACCAATGTTTGGGAGCATTTTGTCTGGGGTTCTTTTTTTGAGAAAACTCTTGCTCTTCACTCCCTACCTTCTTCCATGTTTGGCATCTTTCTGCCTTCTGAGTCTCTGGTTTAGTTCAAATGGACTGTCTAGCTGTGAATCTTAGACACCTCCAGTCTTCTCCAAGTATCTCCTCTCATCTGCCTCACTGTTTTTACTCATTACAGCTTGATTTATTTTTGCCAGTTGGTTCTTGTCTGTGGTGTCACTTGTCACTTATCTTTAGCTGCTCATGCTTGAACACATTTTTCTAGTATCATGTAATGGACATACCAAGAGCTTTGGAATTTAGAATGCTAGAAACCAAAGACTGGCTATGTGACCTGGGATAATTTCTCTAGGCTTCAGTTTCATTTTCACTAACTATGAAATATGAATTCTGTCCTATTAGAGTATAAGTGAAGGATTAAACAGGTCACAGGTCACAGTCTGAGAAGTACTTATCACAGTGGCTGGCACCTGGTTCACCATCCTTTGGCTTTTTATCTTCTGTGGCTCTCAGCTTTGACATCTTAAGGAAATACAGAGGCTCAGGATGTTGGAAACAAGCTTAAGATTCTTAAATAATTCCCACAACATTTCTACTGTGTGGTCACCTGGCCCAAAGCTTATTACCTTCTTAACTGTCTCATGACTCCCACTCAGAGACATGCATGTTTCATCCTGGAATGGCCAATACCAATGAATTTCTAGGAGCTGGAGTTCTATACCTCTCCCTACTGATTCCGTAAAAAAATGAAGGCTTGTGGATTATGACTTTGTGACAAGGATTACCATGATGCCCCCTTCTATTCACATCTTTCACCATACTGCTTTCATTCTACATGTCTTTCCAACACCGTCTACTGTTATTAGTTAACTACCTATTAACTGTTATCAGTTACCTGTCCAACCTGCCTCCTGTTGTCAGGCCTGACAGGACTCTAAAGAAGAAGAGGAAAGAATCAATGAAGATACACTCTGAGGTTGCTTGGAACTCAGCAAAATAATGTAAATCACCAAAACTGGCAATATCTTAAGTTTAACAACAATAACAACAACATCTTATTTTCTCCTATTTACAGAATCCTTGTTAATGATGCTTTGCTCTCTGATGATTTCCAATTTTTTCTTTTTAATTCTTTGAAGTACTCTTCACTGAAACCTTGTGGGTTTTCTTCTGTGACCTTGCCTCCGCCAACTCTGCCATAAACTGTAATTTAGATTTTAGTTCTGACATAAATAGGCGATTTTGACTTTTCTCTAGTCAATGATTCAGAAATTATCACCAAAAAATGGCGATGGCCAATTTTCCTGTCAGCAACATTCTCATTCCTTTGGCCTTTTATCTTCTGTGGCTCTCAGCTTTGACATCTCAAGGAAACACAGAGGCTCAGGGTGTTGGAAACAAGCTTAAGATTCTTAAGTAATCCCCACAACATCTCTAGTATGTGGTCACCTGGCCCATCTTCAATAATACCAATTATGGTATAAACATTGAATCTCCAGGTATCAGCCTCATTCCACATTTAGACAGCTTTAATTATGAGAAATCTGCCTTTTTCATTAGATCTTGACTTAATCTTAACATCAATCTTTGGAGTTAGATGGAGCAAACTTGGATTCCACTTCTAAATCACTTATGCTTTTCAAAGGCAGCTATGTTGTATCACCATACATGCTCTTCCCACTCTCAACATTGTATTTATCAACATTTCCATTTCCATGAACTTTGCCATAGTTAACCAACGGAGGAGAATTTATTATAAAGAATGATGATGAGAAAGTGAGAATGATATATAACTGCTGAAATGGAAAAACATTATTAATGCAAAATGAAAGCCACAAACCAGATTATGATCTTGAGAGATTATTTTTCAGACCCCCCCTTTTTTCCCTCTAACATATCAGAAATTAATACAAAAGGGTCTCATAACAGATAGTTACCTTTCCATTCATAACAGCAAAGCCATGTGCTGGGTAGAGATGTGTAGAAATGAAAGCAGAGTCTACCTCTTTTTCATTCCTGGAGGTTGACAATGGGAAGGGACCACAAAGAAAGAGAAGGAAAAGCAAATTGATCAGATATACCTGCATTTCTTTCTGGACTGAGCAGCATTGTGAGGAGGTAAAGGCGGGAGGCTCTGCAAAGAGACAGCCTCCCTGACTTTTCCTGTACATACCTGTTCATTCCCTTCATGCCACAGTTTGCCCAAGTGCTAGCATTCCTGAGCTGCCCTCAGTTCCCAAGGTATGTTCGGATGCTGAGTCTCCGAGTCTGTCTTGGGTTCTGCTGAGTTGTAGGGAGGTCTTAACAGCAAAGATTAGCAGGGGGCGTCAGGGTTTTGGAGTCAATGGACATGAAAATGACTCAGGGAGTGAACTGGGCCACATTGGGAGAGAGAAAGAAACCAGCTATTGACTCCAGCCATGGATGTAGCAGCCAAATGAACAAGACAACGTCGTCCAAGAGACCAGAACACCAAGCTCATGGTCACTGTGTCTACTCTTTTCACTTTGGGCTCCTCTCCCCACTCACACACCCAGCTGCCTTCCTTCAGGGGTGATGAGGGGAAGGCAGAGGAAATCTGAGAGACTGAGCTGCCTTCCTGACAAGAGAGACTGGACTTTGCCTAAAAGGACTATTTAAGTTCTCAAATCAGGCTAGGTTTAAACTGGGTTAGATGTCCATTTAAAAACTTTCCTTCTAAACAGAGGATGAGGGCTTATGAAGAAAACTATAAACGAACAAAAGGTAACATTCTCGCTGCATGTCCAAGTTGTGGAAGTTAAAAATTTTGACCTTCCTTATGCATCGATTATCCTCCAAAGACCTCTAATCATATTTGAAAGGGAGAGAGAAATTGTCACTATGATTTGACACCTAAAGTTTACTGATGCATGAAGTTAATCTCAGCTTTCTATTCATGTAAGGGTTTATTTGTACACAGTGTGCTACATTAATTTTTCAGTACAGTTTTTATGTATTTTTATTAAAGTATGCTTTTCTTTTGACATTTTAAAAGCCCTACTGGCATTGCGGCAAGCAATGCATGCATTCATTGGTTTGATTCATAGCTGCGTCTTGACTTACTGTTTGTGTTTGTCTTCAGTGAGAGCAGGGTAGAAACTCCTGTTTTTCCTTTGCTGTTCATTTAATATTAATCTAGGCTTTTACATATGCTCAGGATGTATTATTCTTTATGCTTATTTGCCACAGAGCTAAAGGACCTGATAGATCCTGTAATTTCAGTGATAAGAATTTTTAGTATTTTACTACCAATGGCAGAGTTGAGGTCACAAACTGTTTTCTTTTATGATACTGTTTTCAGATGCTCATTGTTTTCAGAAAACTCAGATCTGTCAAGATTTACATATTTTTTCTGAGATATTGTTTTACCACTAGAATTACAATGAATTATATTATTTATAATATAATTTATATTATAGCTATGTTATTTGTTTATATTTGCTTGGGAAAGCAAGGGGATTATATTATAAGGTTGTGGGTGATTTCTGCATTTTTTTTTAATTAAGGAAGAGTCAAAATATTTATTTAACCTCTACTTCCTAGTAAGCACTAGTCTCTTGTTTAAGCATCTCAAGCAGTGGTGCTGGCCCATGGAAGTCTCAGTTGATGGAGGCTATGCTGAATAAGCATCATTTTACCAAGGAGCTCCTGACAACGTTGCTTGAACTTAGAGGAATGTCTCTAAGGCAGGGTATTCTTGAATCAAGCATGGTCTGGGGAGAAACATGTTGGGAGGGCAGGCTTGTCAGTGCCTCTTAAACCATAGTTGACACTCTACCTCTAGGCACTGCTAAAGTGGTAGTGAGGAGAAAATAGAACTGCGGAGAATTGAATCACTGGAACCAAGTGAATCCTGGTTCCACCTCCTCCTGGTGCCTGTGTGCACTTGGGTATGTTATATAACTGTCCAGAGCCTGAGTTTTACTCATCTAAAAACTGGGGACAACAAGGCAATGAGACCTGCCCATCTCACAGAATTTCGTAAAGATGAATGAGGTTGTGTATGAGAAAATCTTTTGTAAAGCATGCTTTGCATTTGTCATAGTAACATTCTATTTTCCTTTGTGTAGCTTGGGGGTAGGAGGAGTCTTTGTCCAGGAGAAGGGAACTTACTCTTTCTAGATTCTGTCCTGCCAGCCAAGTATTTCATGGTACTCTCCTGTCGCGCTCCCTCACCAGAGACTGTGTGCCTAGTATAGCACCCTCCTTCTGTCTCTTTGGCTTCCTCATATTCTGCTATGTAGCAAAACATCGAGTCTGTTTGGAATAAGTTAGGTGGGAACTGGGCTTATTTTCAGGAATTGGCGAGCCGTCCTCCTGCTGGTGGCCTTTAAAGAAGCGCTGGCTGTTACTAGAGGGGCGTCCCGGCAGAAGATCAATGAGGAAAGTTAGTTGCAACCACAGTCATCCGAGTAGAGGCTGCACACATAGACCAAATTTATTTTCAAACTTCTGGTTGTTTGACTATGTCCTTCCAAGCAACATTTTAGTGTGGTAATTCCCCCCCCTCACCTCAACCTCTCCAGCATCGTTTGCATCATCTCTTCTCTCATTACTTTCCTCCAAACCCCTTTCGGCCTGGTGACATGTTGGAGACTCAAAGATAAGTCTCACTTTCTCTAGTTTTCACTTGGTCAAAAATTGGCCCAGGTCTCAAATTCCCTCCATTTTCCTTTTGGAAGTCGCCCTGACTTCCAAAGGAAGGTGGTCGTGAGCAGAGTGGGCAGCGAGGAGGGCTGTGCACAACCAGTGTGGGGCATGGGCTCCGCCTGGGTTGGAAGGGAGGCGAACCCTTAGACGCTGATGCGGAAACTAGCCTCGCTGCTTGAACGTGGGTGAGGTGTGGGGGGTTCAAATCTCAGCGGGGAATTATACTTGAGAAAATACGCCAACAAAAAATGACACTGCTACATACATATTTAGACTTATTTACTGTGGCAGAATAAATTCCTGGTCACCTGCTCTTCTAAATAAGAGAGCTTTATACCATGCGTCTCGGTGGTGGGATCTACCCTATGCGTTAATTAATTTCTAAGATTAGGACTTAAATAGATGCTGAAAATAAAAATTGTGCCCAAGGAGAAACTACGAAATAGTGTAAAGATGTTTATTTACAGGTTACATAATCTAAAAAAATTGTTTCAAATTTTTACAATACAGCATATTTTACCGGGCCCTGTCCAAGCAGCTGCGGTGTCCCAGGTGGGGGCAGTGAGAGATCTTGTTTGTTGACTTCTGTGGCCCTGCAGCACTTGTTACCTCAGCTCCCACTTTGCTGCTGTTTTTCTTTTAACTTTATAAAATCTTATTTTGTTTATTTTTAACTTAATTGTTATTAAATCATAACTGCATATACTTATGGGGTACAATGTGATGATTTGATATACAACATGGACTGCTTAAAATCAAACTGATCAACGTAACCATCATTCACTCACTTATTTTTTTGTGGTAAGACATTTATAATATAATCTTAGCTGTTTTGCATTGTGCCCTTGCATTGTGCGCATTAGGTGTGATTCTGCTGTTTTGACATGGTTCTCTGTTTCGGTTCTAGGATGAGGAGAAATTCATTTTCAAACATCCTAAAAATGAAGCCAACCTAAATTCTCTAAAATTGTATACTGCTATTTTATTTGCAAAACTGTTTTAACATCTTGAATTTGAATCCAGCCTCTGCTCCAGCGTGTTGTATTAACTTTCTTCTCATTACTAATTTCTCACCACAGAGGAGCGTGGGGGCTGAGAACGATAGGAGGAAAGAGATAATTAAAGCAAATTTCTCAACTATATTTAGAAATTAGGGCAAAATATGTATGAATAAAAAACAGGACACTAAATATTTAATGCTCAAAACTCAGCCTTTTGCAGTTCAGTGACTCTTACCCATTAGGACTGAGAAATATTAAAGGATAAAAATTTTATTGAATAGATTTAAAAATATTTTTTATCCATTTTATCATAAACTTTATTTTCTGTAAAACAAGACTAAATATATTATCAATCTTGCAGAGACTTGAGGATCACAATGTTTTAAAAACTGGAGCACCCTTACACATAATAATTAATGCTTCCAGCTTCTGTTACCCTCTTGCTACTGCTTGTACTTGAAGTTTATTAAAGTGTCCTGCTCTTCCTCACTCAGAGACATCTTAGTTCTTAGTTTTTGTGCTTTTCTTTCTTTTTTTTTTAGTCGTGAAATGCATTTTATTTTTCAGACTTTTTTTTTCCATGTATACATTAATGCATTTATGGGGTACATTACACCGATTTTATATAAAATTTGGAATGCTTCTGTTTTTCTGGAAGTCTTTTCTAGCAGTTGAAGTTGCCTACATTTTCATAATCTGATTTTCTAACAGAATTTCTAACTTTTTTCTTGTCTACCTACATGCTGTTGTAAAAGTCTGGCCCATTGTCACAATTACTTATAAAATTCATCATATTTGTCTATTCCAAAGTTTGAGAAATATTTTAGGGTCATTTAGTTAACAAGTATAGAATTGGATACCCTTAACACAAAGAAATGGTAAGTGCACGAGGTGATGGATACCCCAATTACCCTGTGTGATCACTATATCTTGTGTGCTTGTGTCATATTATCACATGTACTGAAGAAGAATGTACAACAATTATGCATCCATAATAATTAAAAATAAAAAAAATTAGATTCTTGATCCTGGTAGTTTATCAGCCAACTATTGGAAAAAGAGACTCCATTTTATGTAGATCTAAGGTGATGCATCATCGGCTGCAGGATGAAGCTGCTTTGTGCCCAGGCAGGAAATTTGACTATAGAGTTTCACTATGTAGACTCCAGAAAACCACACGCTCCTTTCAGTACAGTTTTGCATTAGACTCTGTGTCTTGTGTTTTTAAATGTGAGATACTTCAGACATAAAAGCATGTATATAAAATGTGCAGCCACCATTTAAACAGCAGACATAATAATAAAAGATAGAGTCAAATTTGGGCATTGATCATCTATTTCAAAACCAAATTGTAACTGTTCCTTTGAAGCTCCATATGTCTCCTTCTGAATGTGTCTGTCCCTCTAACCCCAAATGAGCCATTTTCTGGATTCTGTACTAAACATACTGTCTATTTTTAAAAATTTCTCTTTTTTTCTCTTTTATTTTTAACATAAATATTATGTCTTCCAATACTTCACATAGTATCCTCAGTTTTGAACTTCATTAATTCATATTTGGTCTATTCTTCCAAGATTTGCTTTTCAAAAATTCTATACAATTGGTCCTGTGTATCTGTCCATGGGTTCTGTATCTGTGGTTTCAGTAAACCAAAAATTACAAATATTTGAACAAAAAGTTCTGCAAAGTTCGAAAAAGTAAAATTTGTGCCATGTGCCAAATGCTACATTGAATTCACACAATTGAAGTGATGTGTAGTCAGTGTATTGTATTACAAGCAATCTATAGAGGATTTAAAGTTCATTGGACGATATGCGCAGTTTATATATAAATACTATGCTATTTTATATAAGAGACTTGAACATCCATGAAATTTGGTATCCACAGAGGTTCTGGAACCAATTCTCACTGATAACAAGGGATAGCAGTTTTATACTTCTTTCTTCTTCTTTTGATACATGTAGGTATAATTAATTTATTTTTATTGACTGTGTATTATTTCATTGTATGAATATACTACCATCTAGTACTCAACCTACTGTTACTTTATATTCTGGAGGTGCCAAAACGAAGTATACACCTTTAAGAGATTTACCTATGCATTACTTTTCAAAGTTGAATTGAATTACAGTAGCAATGTTTAGTATAATGTTCGCTGAAAAGATAGTGTTAATCAAATGACTGCTAGTGTCACTATGTGATGGGCAAAACAGTCAAAGAAAATGGTGGAAGCACAGTTGTCACTCAAGGGGCACAAGACCATTTTGAAGTGGTATTTGAAATTCAAGAACGTTGTGAAAATATGACCATGGTGGCATGAATATGCAACAGAACCTCCAGCACACCTAATAACTACATACATTCATGGTACACTTGAGATGCATGGTGTTGTGTGTGACGTGCACAAGGGAAGACCTGGGAGGCCTCGCACAGCAACAAGCCCCACTTCTTCTGCTATGGTGTTGAAACAGTTTACACACTTGCCACAGAAATCTACACAATGATGTGCATGTGAGACAGGAGATAGCAGAGCAAGCAAGCAGACAACCCACTCTTAAAACAGAATAATGGAAAGTTTTTATCCTAAGAGTATTACATTATTGCATACCAAGACCTGACCAAGGTGAGAATTTTCCAGGATAATGGATAAGAAGAAGAGGTGCAGTTGTCTTTCTCTCAGGTTCTCCTTGTAAGTCAGGAGACTGGACTTCTACTTACAGGGGTCCTTAAAGGGTATGGTGTGTGGTAGAAAACTGCTACGCTGGTGGTACTTTGGGAAGAATTTTTTTTTTTTGAATTTTTTGGCCGGGTCTGGGTTTGAACCCATCACCTCCAGTATATGGGGCCAGCATCTACTCTTTTGAGCCACAGGTGCTGCCCCTTTGGGAAAAAAATTGAAACATCATGCACAGTGATACAAGTGGGCACTTCAGTCAATGTTGGTCATAGTCATAGCTGGCCATAATCAGAAGTGTCTGGACACAGATGGAAACCACTGTGAGCACCTCTTGCAATTACAGAAGTCAAATGGGACTTGTATTCATCTTTTATTATAAGTATACATCAAGTATTACAACTTTAATACAGTTTTTTCCTTTCCTAAAATGTGTAATTTTCTTTTTTTGCATCCTCTGTATGTCTATGGGAACAATGTTATCAAATTTTAAAGTTTCATTAGCCTTACTGGTATTTATTTGAATAGTTTGTCAAATGTCTTCAGAAGTGGGAGACAATTTTTACTATTGTGCATTTCTTTCTCTCGTTCTATCACTTTTTGCTTTGGAGATTTATAAGTTAATTTACTAAGGACATGCAGATTTAGATTAATATATATTTTCCCATGAATCGAGCCTCTTAATCTTTTTGTTGCAGATTAAAATTTTTTTTAATTTTTATTAAATTATAATTGTGTACATTGGTGCAATCATGGGCACAATGTGCTGACTTTATATACATTCTAAAATATTTTCATTGAATTATTTAACATAGCCTTCATGGCCTTTTAATCACTACATGAAAACATTTATATTCTACATTTAGTAATTTTCACCTGTACCCTTCTAAGATGCACCATAGGTGTGATCCCACCAAACCCCCTCCCTCCACCCATCCTCCCCCCTCCCCTCCCCTCCCTTGCCCCTTTCCCCATTTCTTGTGCTATAACTGGGTTTTGGCCTTCATATGAAAGCTATAGATTAGCTTCATAGTAGGGCTGAGTACATTGGATACTTTTTCTTCCATTCTTGAGATACTTTGCTAAGAAGAATGTGTTCCAGCTCCATCCCTGTAAACACAAAAGAGGTAAAGTCTCCATCTT
>CAUYON010070651.1:0-15983 GCA_963573935.1 Arctocebus calabarensis | reverse complement strand
TTCCACTCTAATAGGACTCAACTGTGTTGGCCAATGAGAAATCAACTATTCCAACAAATCAGAATTAAGAGTTTTAATTCCTCATTTGCATAAAAGGACCAGATTGGGAACCTGTGTGGGAATTTTTTTTTTTTTTTTTTTGAGACAGAGCCTCAAGTTGTGGCCTTGGGTAGAGTGCTTTGAAATCACAGCTCACAGCAACCTCCAACTCCTGGGCTCAAGCAATTCTCCTGCCTCAGCCTCCCAAGTAGATGGGACTACAGGCACCTGGCACAACATCCAACTATTTTTTTTTTTATTGCAGCTGTTGTTTGGGCCCACGCTGGATTCCAACCTGCCAGCTCAGGTGTATATGGCTGATGTCTTAACCACTTGAGCCACAGGTGCCAAGCCAAGTGTGGGAAATTTTTACTATAAAACTCTAGGTTTCCTTTTATTCTCGGGAAGGCAGTTTCAGTTTATATTGGCGACTGCATCTTCCCGGTTTGCACACTGTTCATTGTAATAAAATCTTTCTTCCAAATTCTTTTTTAGATGACTTTTGTTCACAATACATATCCATTAAAATGAGAATTTTAGTTTATTTCAAGCTGGATTGAAATAAACCTTACTGGATTTAAATTTTAAAATATCCTATTTGCCATCAACATACTTAAAGATGGATGTTTTCTCATTATGATTAATAGAGTTGAATATTAAATTTTCAAGTTGAAACTTAAGAATTAAAGACAGTTGTTTTATAAAGACCCAAAATGTTTCTGCTTCTGTAGAACAGCTAGTGACTTTTACAGCTGTCCTTGGGGAATGCCAAGTAAAACTTGGCAGGCAAAAAAAAATTTTAATTTAACAAAAATTGTAAAGAAAGACAAGAAAAGCCAAAGCCCCAATTTTGGCTTTGTTTCTGCATATTACTCTGTATTGACACTTGATTTCATCTATTATCTATACCATAAGTGAAAAGAAAATGTACTGGATGGAGAAAGGACAAGTTAAACGTGCAACACTGGAAGGAAGTTCAGTCCCAACTTCCCTTCTATCAGTTAAAGAACTTCCTTCTGATCACCATTGTCAAAGCGCGATGGTAGGTACAGGACAAGGAATGAGGCAGTTCAGAAATATTTGAAAAGTTCTTGTTATTTCACTTCCCATTAAGGCTACTTCCATTTTCAACTATTCTAAATTGCAGAAGGCAGATGCAGTTTAGAGCAGTTTTATTTGTTATACTAGCACTGATATGTAGCAATTGTCCTGACACTGGTCTACAAAATGTCAAGAAAAAAAAGCTTCAAGAAAATTATCAACTTGTTCATTAAAGAAATTCTTGGTAACTTTAATTCTTGAACTTTTTTCTTCCCATTCCCAGTTCTTTACTAAATTTTAGTAATAAGATTAACTTGTGTGTAATTTTATAAACCTTTCTGTCTTTTCATAAAATATGATCTTTAATAATACCAGTAAATATATTTTAACTTTCAGAGTTTACTTTAATATCATACAAAGTTCTTGGCTACCTTATTTTTTCATCTATATGTATATAGTCTGATTTACCAGATAACTTCCTGTTCATGATCTACTTTTCTTCCCAAATGAAATTGGTTTTATTGTTTTTATTATGACCCATTCTTATTGTGCAATTTCAAATCACAGAAATATAAATAATAAAATAAAAATTCTCTGACGTCCACCAACCTGAGTTAATATTTTATTGTGTTAGGAAATATCCAGCACATGGATGAGTGTGTATGCAGATTTATATCTATTTAAAAATAAATGTAGAAGTCATATTTTATACACTGTTTATATGCTGTCATTTTTATTCTGTGCTATGTTACATATGGTATTTATGTCAGATGATATAGGTTTATATCATCATTTCCAATGACTATAGAGAAAGTCATTGTTCTAGAAACATACTTTAATAGACTGATCTTATAATTTTCAAAATGATACAGTTCAAGATTGAAAAAGGACACATTAAAATCATGACAGGACAACAACTATGAACTGAAATTGTCCAAGAAAAACCAGGAAATCTGTCTGCACTATACGTAATCAGTCCTATGATAATGGACATTCAAATTGTTTCTGGTTATTGTTATGCTGTAAATAAAAATGTGATAAATTCTCTGTATATTTTCTGTGTGTTTAGGAAATATTCCTGGATACGACTGTTGAGTCAAATGACAATACAGAACTAAAACTTTGATAAATGTTTTATCAAAATACTCTCCAAAAGTTTGTACATATTTATATTCCCACTAAAATAACAGCATAGTTCCCTCATATTGCCCTTAAAATGGATAGGCCATCTTCTTAGTCTTTGATCTGATACATGAAACTAAGATCTTGGCTTTCCATGGTTTTATTTTAGTTTTTGATGACTAAAAATTTCTTTTCTTTTTATTTTTTGCTTTTTAGTACAAATTTGTATGCATATCACAATGTATGAGTGATAAGAGGGTAGATAGGAGAGCAAGAGAGAGGGTGTCACCTGTCCGTGCACTCCACCTATTTTTCTTTGGGGCTTTCCCTTTTGGTCTCATTGATCTGTATAAATTTTTCATAAATGGACAGTCATCCTCTTATGAATCAATATTATAATTATTAAGTAATAAGGCTTTGGAATCAACACAAACTTGGGGCAAATTCTAGTCCTAGAATTAACTTTGGGACTTTGAGCAAGTGATGATGTCACAGATATGTAAAATATTACCTCAGATATAAAAATCTCCATATGCTCACAAATTTGAAAATGTATGGGGAATGGACACATTTTTGGAAACACACAATCTCCTATGGCTCAATCAAGAAGATATGGAACTCCTCAACAGACCAATGTCAAACACCAAAATTGAAGGAGCAAAAATTAATAAATAAATAAAAATAAAAATAAATAAATAAATAAAAACTAAAAAAAATCAAATTTTAAAATGTTGCAGTTTGAAAAAGGAAGTAGGTGATTTTACGACCTCCCAAAACATCTTTCTAGTGTGTGTGGGAGAATATATGTAAATATGAAAAAGATATGCTTGAGAGAGGGACGTGGGAAAAAGAGCACATCTGTCCACTTTATTTTACTTTTTTAAAATTATTGGCCCTTGGAAACAGAATTTAGGTCTTGGAATAGAGAACACAAGTTTAACAGACAGTTTCAGCCATTAGTTTCTCCTCAGACTTCAGAGACAGAAGATTAGGGCTGTGTAGTAGAACAAGCTCATATATGGCCTGCTGACAGGATAAGGGAAGAGAAACTTGAAAGGTATTTGTACGACAATAATTTATTAAAATAGTGAAGCTCTCCAGAAAAAAAAAGAAATCTCTGACATGGTACACAAAAAGTTCATGTCTAAGTGAGAGAAGTTATATTCCCAAATGAGTTCTCATTTTGAGAACATAATTCTTCCATTTAACAAATGCATATGTTCATATTAAATCTCTGAGACTGTTTTAGGGTCCAATGATATAGCAAAGAGCATAGAAAAATCTCCACCTTCTTTGAGATTACGGAGTGTGGTGTGCTTCGTCTGCTGAGGAGACTCTCGTCACTGGTGGTCTAAATTTAAAGTAAGATCAGGTAAAGGGCAATTAATGTGTACTTAGTTGTTTAAATTCCTTTCCTTGGTCTTTCTATATGATAATGAAGAAGTTACTCAGTGATTTGTACTTTATAACTTGTTTCCTGGAAAGGTCATTAATGCTTTCTTTCCATTTTATGTGCCCATCCAATAGCGAACATTCCTATTCCCTAGAGATGACTACTTACAGGTCTGGAAGCTCCAGAAAGACCAGGGTCTTCTTTAAAGTTGTTCTTGAAGTCCAGTGTAAGAATCTACTTTTGAGTTTAAAAAATGGATTCCCCCCTGGATTTGCTGATGTAGCACCTCTGAGATGGGATTCTGTCATCTAAGGGCACTCCACGTTGAGAAGCACTGCTCTGTGGAACTGAACATGAAGTGTAACAGCACTTGTGAAATGAAGTGGTGGCATTTGAACAAACACATTTTGTTTTCTCCAGATGACATAAATCTTCACAAATACTGACAAGTTGATTGCTCCAGTTAAGCAGCCATCCCAGGGACGGGCTAAGGAAAGAATTCCTGTTTTACTATTGGTGGCAGCTCTTTCCACATATAAAGACTATATTACACGCTTGTTGGAGATGAAAGAATTGCTTTTATACCACCTTTGTGTTTTAGAGATGGTACACATATTTTTAATTATTATCAACAAGTACTAGATATCATCCCCAAATACTCAGACCCATAGATGACTGGCATCTAACTGGATAGCTAAATTTTAAGATCTGTTCCAGCAGGGTGTAAGTGGTAGGCTGAACTTCTCGTGTTCCACTCTCCATCCTTTTGAAAAGAGCCATTAAATCATTAACAGCCATATGAATCATGGCAATGATGTCATGCTTTTTCCCGCATATGTGTGTACCTTTACCCTTGCCTGGGCTAATATCTCTCTCTCTCTCTCTCTATCGTACAAACACACACATACATACTCACACACACCTTTCAATATGAGCACATACACTCACACAGGCACAAAAATATCCTCTCTTTAGATTTTTGTTGGACTCTTCTCATTCTTTATAAAACAATCAGCATGACAACTGAAAAAAAGAATTTAAGAGAAATATTTCTCTTCCTCTTCTCCTCGCTGGCTGCCTCCCAGTAAAGTAAGCTATGCAGTTCTGGATTCTGTCTGACACGTCTTAACTACTGACATTTAGCAGATGCTTCTCCAAGAAATGGGGGAGGGCGAAGGTGAAGCAGGGCTGTGATATAAGTAATTAGACTAACGATGTCTCGATTATCAACATATTCCCACAGTGGCCCCTACTGTTAGCAAATATGGAGCAGGAAGGCTCTCTTTAGAAGAGTGGAGTAAAAAGATACATTGATTGGGATCTACAGGAGGATGAAGTCAGAGAGTGAGACACGAGTTATGAGTCTAGTTTTTATACCAAAAGGAGGAGGTCAGGTAAGTCCAACTCTTAATCTGTATGAGCTACTAAACTGGTAAAAATAGACTGCAATTTATAATCCACTCCCCACTTCCATCCTATTGCTGTGGCTAAGTTGATTGTGCGATTGTCTCCATTAACGTAAATGTTAAATAACTCACCGCCCCCATCTCCGTGGGGCTCATAAATTATTAATATTATACTTTGGTAAAGTATAGAAAAGTTCAGGGTTTGTTGCTCGGCTCGAAAATTCAATTTATTTAGCCATTTGAGAGTAACTGAGGGGGTGGATTGCATCACTGTGACATGGAACTAACAATCTCAGCTTTACTCCAGCCTTTTGGACATACCAGATATAAACTTGGACGGAGTTAATCGCTTACCATTATCTACTGTTTGGACTTGGAAGCAGACAAAAATAAGCATTGAGAAATAAAACTAAAATTCTAAGCCTTCCAAATGACTGAATGAACCAGGAGACCCCAGAGAAACCTTAAAAAGTGGGTTCTTGGCCATAATAGGATGGAAAATTGGGAATGCCTTGTTCTAATACCTTCCTCTTTAACTAAGCACCATCAGGCTTTCTACCCCAAAGGTTAAACAGAACCAGCCCTTTGCAAAGACTTGCTCAGCCTAATGGAGCTCCCCTTCTTTTGTGGTTTTGGTACAGCTGATCAGCTCTCCTTCTTGATGAGAGATAACCTCAAGCACAGAATGATTTTGGCCAGGCTATGGAGGATGGGTGCACAGTGAGGGTTTCCACCCTTTGCACCACCTGGTGGTGTCAGAGGGCCAAAAACTTCACCCTTCCATTGTGCTACCATGACCATTTTTGGTACATGTTCCCTGTGAAGGGCCATGAACCTTATTTGTGCATGTTCCTATTTCTCCTTTCATAAATATTAATGACTCCTCCTCTAGTTATTGAATATGTTTAATCAGCCACCCTGTTCAAGATAAAGTCTATTCCCTGTCCTTTCCCTGGAAGTACTTGCTCTTGGCTTCTGGCTAAAGACTGTGCTCTCATAAGAAATAAAGCACTCTTTTCTGATTTATGAACCTCATCCTTCTTCAGTTGACAGCATTTACACAGAGAAAGAGCAAGCGTATAAAAATCCGAACTGAAACAAAAGAAATTTTGAGTTTGATTATTACATGCCAGTCCAAAGTCGTTCCTGCCGTCTTCCCGAATCCCCTCCATGGTGTCTAGGACGTGTGTCTATCCACTGGGGCCTGATTTTGAAATGGGTAAAAGAGATCGCTGGATAGTATTTCAACGAAGTGCTAAAGTCTCCAAGGATTGTCTGATCATGTAGGGTGTGTGTCATTATTTTGTTCACTTGTTTATTTTACAACTCTGAAGAGAAGTAAATTTGTAGACAACAAATAAGTCATGTAAAATAATTCCTGTTCATAGATATGCAATAGTGTCAGGTAGAATGCAATTGATTATAAGCCTAAGGATATTGAACAGTTTTATTAGTTTTGCAACCATTTGTAAATTTGTTTTAGAATTCCTTATACATAGTATGTCTATAAGGGTGTAATATTTTGCTGTTTTGAACTAGCTGTAATATCTACTATTTCTCTTATTAATTAAATAAAATCTTTGATATGTTTATATCACATCTATAGAAGAGTTATGTTTATGTCCCTCTGTAGGAATTATCTTTCATCATCCTATCAATAAATTCTCCTTTTATTTAGTTAATAATTCCTGTTAACTTATACCAGGAAGGAATTATAATTATTCTATCACACAGAGAATGTTTCTTTTTCCCTTGCTTTTTTTTTCTTTTCTATTAGGGCAGTCTACTTGACAAAACAAACCATGATGAAAGGTTGTTTTGAGACTTTTAGAACAAATCAAAACATATCTATAAAAAATGAAATGTTCTTTTTGAAAGTACGATATAAATGATAGTGCCAATTGGTAAGGAACGGAATTAAATGGTCTTAAGAGAAAATTCATTTTTATTTTTATTGAAATATAAAAAAGCTTATTTTATTAAAATATAGTAGATGTATTTTAAATGAATATATTTATATTTTTAAAAATACATAAATATTTTATTGTAAAAATATAATGAAAAGCATTTAATAAAAATGATTTTTATTGCTAGTAACCACCATAGTTATTGATTTCCTTTTTTTAAAATATATTATCTTTATGTAGCACTGTGTACAGAATGCAAAATTCTAATTTTTAATGACTTTTTTTTCCGGATTTTTTTTCATCTATATCCAAAGCTTCTGTTACAACACTACCTTGTACAACACTACTGTGCCAGAACTATTAGGATTTCCCAGGGGACAATGAATTTATTTTGTCTTAAATATGTGTGTTTAGGATTTTAGTGCTTTTCTTTTTTTTTTCTAAAGTAAACTATCTTAAACACTCCACTGTGGGATGAGTTACAGATGCTGTCACTCATAATACTATGTGTCGATTTAGTTAGTTTCAGAGTCCAACTTTTCCCACCTCATCCTGAGATTATGTGTTCTATTCCATACACACTCTCACAGCATAGTGCTGGGCTGCACTGAGGGAAATTTCAACAATCTGGCAGTGCTCTGACAGGAAACCTTAGGAGCTTTAATTTGATACACGAGGGCTTTAGAGACCTCCGTTACTTTTGTATTTTAAGATGAAAATTTCTCCTCAGAAGGATAATTCTTACTGTTGTGAAGTTGAGGGAGGGCCTGGCATGGAATCAGTGTAATTTGACTAAAACAGAATTTAACATATTTTAATTAATAATATTTTCAGACAAAATATGGAGAGTAGCAAGGTAAGTCCATAGAGCAATCATTTTCTTTTTGTCTTTCTTTTTTTTTTAATCAGGTGTCAAACTTATAACCTAACTTCTCAGCCTCATGTACGACCTGGTGTCACTTTCGGGACCAGTGAACATGGCAGGATATCAGTACATTCATCAAACACGGGAGATTGTTCTGAATGGACTTGACCTGATAAAGGTCAAAGTCGGAATCCCTCTCCTGCTGGTTTGGAAGAAAGCAAATAAACATGAGAGGAGCTGCCTATGGTGAGGGCCACATGGCTGAGGCAGGTTCTAGAAACCCTGAGGCAGGTTTGAGTGCTCCGTGGCCGACAACCAGCCAGTAAACAGGGACTTCTGCCTGACGACCAGAAGATATTGAATTCTACCAACAACCTGCATGAACTTGGAGTGACACCTTGAACTTCAGATGAGAATACAGCCCTGCCAACTCCTTGATTTCAGCCCTGGGAGACACGGAATCTGTGATCACAGGACTCAGTCTCTCTGCCTGGTCTAGTGAGGGGAAACTGAGATAAAAGATGAGTGCTGCGTTAAGCCAGTGAGTTTTGGTAATTTGTTATATGGCAGAGAAAATTAATGCAGACACTTTTCAGAAGTGGGCAGCATAGACCCTGAAGGACTCTAGGTAAACTCAGGTTTCTTTAGAGAACAACGTGAGGGAGGCCTGCAGAGACAATTCATAGGCATCAAGTCAGCGGTGGGGGGAATAACCAGCTAAGGACGCCCTGATGGATCTGAACTCAGACGTGCCCTCTGGCTGGGCAGAGTCCACACCTCTGTCGGACAGGGCTTCTCACGCACAACTGGGAGAAGGGCCTCAATCTGTAGTAGACTGATCCTTCTGTAAAATACAATAAACATAAGTGAGTAGAAAGTTAAACACTTAAGAAATGGCATTTAAAATTCAAAATATAAGCTCCAGTTTTATATTATTAGGCAGAGAAAATTACTCTGTCAAGTTGCCATACAATGCTCCAAAAACTTACTCCCCATTTCAGTGTTTATTTCAATGGAGACCAGTCACACACAGCAGACCAGCCTCAGGATGTGAGCCACATTCGGAGGAGGGCTGCTCTAGGAGACGGCAAAAGCAGGAAATGCCCTCTGCTTTTATGCCTGGAATGCGTATCTGTGTTCAGCGAAGATACCCTGCTATGTTCAGAGAAGACCGAGTCTAATAATAGGTATTTTCTATTTTTGCCCTGGCTGGCCATTTTTCAGTTTGGTATAGTAGTCCCCTACAATTGAAATCAAAAATGCAAATTATAGCTCCAGATACATTATTTAAAAGCCATGTGGTTCTGGCAGGTTACTTATGCTTGCTAAGACTCATTTCTCTTATTTGTAAAACAAGAATAATATTAGTGTTATGTCTCATATGGTTACGAAGATTAATGAGCTAATGCGTGCGTATGTGTTTCGCAAGCTGTTAAGCACTTTACACATGTATGAATTAATAATGTTTCTATTCTTAAATTTTCTCTCAATAGATTCATTTCAGCATGCTTTATAGAGGATGGGAAAAGAGAAAATTCTCACCATGTGCTGTAACAAGTTAATTTTACTGTTCTTAACAGTTTCTGGGAATGACTGGGAACTGACGTATGGATAAATGGCAGATACTGAATCTATCTTTGTTACATTAATAAAATCAACAAATTTTGTTTATGTATAGAGTGTTCCCAATTAATAACATCAGCAGGAATAATGGCCATTAGTATCCACCCTCTAATCAGAGCTTCCATTCTGCAGCTCTTCTCAGGGGTGTGTGAGTCAGGCAGGACTTACCCTCAAAGAAATTCCACAATACTCTGCCTAGTATCATCTGTGAACCGTGTGGCATCCTAACACCACAACTTCTAGAAATGGAAGAGGGAGAGAAGACATTGGGCATTACATTATCATAACAGGAATCCCAGCTCTGCTGTCTGCCCATAACTGAGTGAAGCTCCGTCAGGCTGCTCCAATAATACGTTTATTTTAGACAAATGCAATAACAATTTTAGATTATTACTCATAAGCTTAAAATATTTCTTCCCTGTTTTCCCCTTACCTTCTCCCTTTAAAAGAATCATTTAAAATAGATTTACTGTATGATAGTCACATTCCATTTCGAGAACTGAGAGGCAAGAACACTATTATGGTCTCTCAGCTATCTTTGTTCTTTCTTTTTTTTTTTTTTTTGAACTTGAATAAAAAATAAATTATTCTTCCAACTATATTTTCTAGTTCACTAGTCCACTGTGTATATTCGTCAACATTATGAGTCATACTACCAAAGAATATACCTCAAAGAGAAGGTAGAATCTCTTGTGGCTGACAGTCCACGAATTACCTCCAATATTTATTAAGAACTTAGCACCATACTACCCATGTCTTCTATATTATAGAAACCTCATCTTACAGAGTTAGTATGAAAATTATATTTTCAGTGTGCATGTGTCCAAGAAATACTATATTTTTTCTAATGAGAAAGCAAATTCCCTAGACAGTGTCTGTAATTTGTGGGTGACCCACAATTCATTAACATACCACGTAGAAACTTCCCTGTGCATGGACCTGTGCATCAGATCAGCTCTCAATTCCAGATGTTGATGGTGACAGCATTTCAGAATATACCTGCAAAAATAACATATATGTATACCTGCAAAGAAATGTCCTTCTAAATTACAACCTAATAGCCAATGGATTCTGTAGTAAGATTTCATGTAAACAGAATTCAGAAAAATGGCAACATTGGGAAAATATTCATGATAACATAAGAGTGAGATGGAATTTTAAGGTGAGTTTCAGCATTGGCCTAGGGTGACAAGGAGGACAAAAGACCTAGAGAGTCTCCAAGTCTTCTCAGTTTTAATGAACTCCACGCAACTTCTTCAAATCAGAACTTTTCTTCCTGTCCTAATTTTAATTATTTTATTTTGCTCAGCATTTCATCTTCTTCCAGTGATGAGTCTACTAAGAATAAATGGGGCAACCATGATTAGATGTATAACTTTAACTCTTGCTTTCTAATTCTTTCTTTTTTTTGAGACAGTGTCTCATTTTGTTGCCCTGGGCAGAGTGCTGTGGCTTCACAGCTCATAGCAACCTCTAGCTCCTGGGCCTAGGCGATTCTCCTGCCTCAGCCTCCCGAGTAGCTGGGACTACAGGCACCTACCACAACGCCCGGGTGTTTTTTTGTTGCAGTTTGGCCGGGGCTGGGTTTGAACCCACCACCCTCGGTATATGGGGCCAGTGCCCTACTTGATGAACCACAGGTGCCGCCTTGCTTTCTAATTCTTAACCCTGTTGCCTAAAGGACATTCATTTGAATCCTGGCACACTGTTTAAATGTTATTTCTATATTTATAATAATATTAATAAATCAAGACAGACCTGTAGCAAGCACATTCTGTGCATCTCGTAAGGGTCTTCTGAACATACATCTTGTCACTATGTGATGTTCGTTGCTATGAACTAGGGACTAGGCTGAAAGAGAAGCCAAGGAGATGCAAAGTTATAGCCACATCCTTCAGTAGGCCAAACCTTTAGTTTACATTCATGGAGCTGAATCAGGGGTGAGCGAGGGAGAACCAAAAACAGGGCTTTACAAAGTAATATCAAAAAACACATCAAGATGGCGAGAAAAGCCATATCATGGGGTAGAAACAAAATTGTAAGCAGGAAAGCTATCTAGTTTGGACATGGGTGGCTTGGGAATTCAGCTGAAAGGATTTTTATTTTTAGTTCAACTGCCCTGACTCCTCTTTTCCTTTCATCAATGCATTTTCTGGTCCAGTCTTCCAAGATCAGAACAGCAGGGACCTATGTGAGTTCAGGCATATAGGAGGGACATTCGACTGAAGTTAGTGATTATAGGAAAGGAACATGGGGATAATTATCTTCAAATGAATGTTTTGATCAAGGGGTAGTTTTTGCAGCTTACAGCCTGTGAATGCCTCTTTTGTTTTGTATATTGTCTGAAGACCCAGTAATTCATCGACTTGTTAGTTCCAAAGTTCTCTTCCTTTGAAGACACTGCACTCAAATCTGATTCTTGATTTGCAGTTATTTGCAACTCATAATTTTCAGTTTAATTCTTCCCATGGGTTTTATATCACTTTCTCTAATTTTCCTGTTTTTATTTTTTTGGTACCCTGTGACTACATTTTTGAAGCTTTTCATCTGTGTTGCATTAACAAGCCGCCCTTTCTGGAAGTTTTTCTTTTTTTTTTTTTATGGTACCATGTCTCTGTGGTCTTACTTAGAACTGGATAAAAGAAAAAAAATCAATAGCTTCTGCCAATTTTAGTTTTAGAAAGATTTCAGGTTCTGCTGCGGGGATAGTTCATTATGATAGTGATAAAACATTCTTCATAATCATTATAGTGAGGCTGTCTAAATAAAGTGTTTGAAACTCTCCAAGAGAAAAGTAATTTGTAGTAACAGGGGCATTTGTTTCATGACTTTTTAAAATTTTATTTTATTTCTACAAATGTATAAGGTACAGGTGAAATTTTGTTATATATTTATAATGTACAGTGAACAAGTCTGAGTATTAGGTATTTACATCATTCAAGAATGGTAAATTTGTGTTTAACTGTAATTATCGTACTCTGCTATCAAATATTGAACTTACTCTGTCTACATGTTTGTACTATATAACCCATTCTCTCAATTCTCCCACCCTTTCCAGTCTCTGTTCTCAAGAGTTCCACACTCTACCTTCATGCAATCACAAAATGTTTAATTAAAAGACATGCAAATGGACTCGGCGCCCGTAGCACAGTGATTACAGTGCCAGCCACATACACTGAGGGTGGTGGGCTCGAACCTGGCCCGGGGCCAGCTAAGCAACACTGACAATTGTAAAAAAAAAAAAAAAAAAGGAAAAAAATAGCCGGGCATTGTGGCAGGCGCCTGTGGTTCCAGCTACTTGGGAGGCTGAGGCAAGAGAATCATTTAAGCCAAAGAGTTTGAGGTTGCTATAAGCTGTGACACCATGGCACTCTACTGAGGACGACCTAGAGAGACTCTGTCTCAAAAAAAAAAAAAAAAAAAAAAGACATGTAAATGAGGATGTGCAATATTTGCCATTTTATGCTTGGCTTATTTCAGTTAAGATAATGACCTCCACTTCCATTTATGCTGCTGCAAATGTCATGATTTTGTTCTTTTTATGGCTGAGTAGTATTCCAATAGGTATATGTACAGCATTTTCTTCATCCATGTGTCCACTGATGGGCACCTAGGTAATTATGTAACTTTGCTGTTGTGAATAGTACTGCAATAAACATGCAAATACAGCTATCCCTTTGATACCACATATATCAGTTGCTGTTTTTTTAGTTAGATACCCAGTAATGGAATTGCTGGATTGAATGGTAATTCTAATTTTCGTTTTTTGAGAAGTCCCCATGCTGGTTTCAACAGTATAAGAGTTCCCATTTCTTTACATCTTCAGCAACATCCATTATTTTTTCTCTTTTTAATAAAAACCATTCTGACTTATATAAGATATATCACCTTTTGATTCTGATTTGCTTTTCTCTAATGACCAGTGATATTGCATATTTCCCACATACCTGTTGGCCATTTGTATGGCTTCTTTTGATAAATGTCTATTCAGGTTCTTTGTCTGTTTTTCAGTGGAATTACTGCGTGCTTGGTTTTTCTCCTGTTACATTAAGGAGATTCTGGATATTAGTTCCCTTTGGATGAATGTTTTTTAAATATTTTGTTCCATTTAATAGGTTGTCTCTTCACTCTATGGAAGAATTGATTATGTATTTTGATATGCTTTTTTTTTTGAAGAGTTTTAGTTTAATTAAGCTCCATTTGTCTATTTTTGTTTTTGTCCTGTGCATTTGAGGTCTTAGTCATAATTTCTTTGCCTAGACCAATATCTAGGAGAGATTTCCCTAGGTTTTCTTCTAGTATTTTCATATTTTTAAGTCTATATAAGTGTTTAATCTATTTTGCATTTGTTTTTGTAAATGGTAAGGGATAGAGTTTCAGTTTTATTCTTCCACTTGTGGAAACCTAATTTTCTCATCACCATTTATTAAAAAGGGTATTTTTTCTGTAATGCAGTTGTGTGCTGGCTTTATCAAAGATCAGTTGGTTTTAAATAAGTGGCTTTGTAACTGAGTTTTCTGTTATACTTCATTGATCTCTGTGTCTTATTTTTGTACCAATATCATGTTGGTTGCAATAAATGTGTCTTAAAATCAGATAATGTTACACTTCCAGTTTTGTTCTGTTTGATCAAGATTACTTTGACTATTCTGGCTCTTTTTTGGCTGTAAGTTATGTTCCTTCTATGCCTCATTCATTGAGAGCTTTTATTGTAAAGGGATATTGAATTTTGTCAAGTGGTTTTCCTGTCTATTGATATGATTAATGTTTTTGTCCTTCATACTTCTTGATGTGATATGTCACATTTATGAGGGTGCATATATTGAGACATCTTTGCATCTTTGCATCTTCTTTGCACATTTTGTAGAACTTGACTGCGACCTGCTCTACTTAAGGTTTTATTTTTTTGTTTGTTTTGGGGGGGAGACTCATTATTGCTGATTTAGTCTTGATACATACTATTGGACTATTCGGGATTTCTGTTTTTTCCTGATTTAATCTTGGGAAGATGACTGTTTTTAGGAATGTATGTATTTTTTTCTAGATTTTTTAGTTTGTGAGTGGATAATTATTCAAAATAGCCTTTGATGCTCTTTTGAATTTCTATGGTATAAGTTTTAGTGCCTTCTTTTTCCTTTCTAATTTTCTTCATTCAGATTTTCTCTCTTCTTCTCTCAGTTAGTCTAGCAGATTATCAATTTTGTTTATCTTTTTGATGAACCAATTTTTTTGTTTCACTGAATCATTTTTTAAATTTCATCTTAACTTACTTGTTAACCTAATGATCATTTGTGTATTTTATAATTTCTAGAGTTCATTTTGATATGGATTTATACTTTTATTCCATTGTGATCTGAGAAGACACTTGATGTAGTTTTTTTTTTTCAAGGCACAGTTTCACTTTATCGCCCTCCGTACAGCGCCGTGACGTCACACAGCTCACAACAACCTCCAACTCCTGGGCTTAGGCAATTCTCTTGCCTCAGCCTCCCGCGTAGCTGGGACTACAGGTGCCCGCCACAACGCCTGGCTATTTTTCTGTTTTGCAGTTTGGCCGAGGCTGGGTTTGAACCCGCCACCTTCGGCATATGGGGCCGGCACCCTACTCACTGAGCCACAGGTGCCGCCCAACACTTGATATGTTTTTTTAAATTTTGCTAAGACTTGTTTTGTGGCCTAACATATGTTCTACCTGGAAAATAGTCTCTTGGTGATGAAAACCTAAATGTATATTTTGTAGTTGGATAGAATGTTCTGTAATTTTCTGTTAGGTTCATCTGGTCTAAAGTCCAGTTGAAATCTAATAATTCTTTGTTAATTTTCCATCTTGATGATTTATTTGACTAATGCTAAGAGTAGGGTGTTGAATTTCTTCACTATTAGACTCCGTATTGTACTTTTTCTCTCTTTTTATTTATTTATTTATTTAAATTTTTATTAAATTATAATTGTGTACATTGGTGCAATCATAGAGCACAATGTGCTGACTTTATATACAATCTGAAATATTTTCATTGAACTATTTAACACAGCCTCCATGGTCTTTTAATCACTATATGAAGACATTTATATTCTACATTTAGTTTTTCACTTGTACCCTTGTAAGATGCACTGTAAGTGTGATCTCACCAATCACCCTCCCTCCACCCAACCTCCCCCCTCCCCTCCCCTCCCTTGCCCTTTCCCCATTTCTTGTGCTATAACTGGGTTTTAGCCTTCATATGAAAGCTATAGATTAGCTTCATAGTAGGGCTGAGTACAGTGGATACTTTTTCTTCCATTCTTGAGATACTTTGCTAAGAAGAATGTGTTTCAGCTCCATCCATGTAAACTTGAGATACTTTGCTAAGAAAAATGTGTTTCACCTCCATCCATGTAAACAGAAAAGAGGTAAAGTCTCCATCTTTCTTTAAAGCTGCATAGTATTCCATGGTACACATGTACCACAATTTATTAATCCATTCGTGGGTCGATGGGCACTTGGGCTTCTTCCACAACTTAGCAATTATGAATTGGGCTGCAATAAACATTCTGGTACAGATATCTTTATTGTGATGTGATTTTTGGTCTTCTGGATATATACCTAG
>CAUYON010070650.1:0-32887 GCA_963573935.1 Arctocebus calabarensis | reverse complement strand
AAAGGTAGAGTATCAATGTCTTTATATAGTGATCAAGAAAATGCCATGAAGTACGATCGTACTGTAACAGTACGATCAAAATATTTCTGAATGTATATGAAGCACATCGTGCCCTATGATTGCACCAATGTACACAATTATTATTCAATAAAATTATAAAAAAAAAAAAAAGAATATGAGAAGGTAGGGGAGGGGGAGGTTGGAGTGGAGGAAGGGTAATTGGTGGGGCCACACCTGTGGCGCATCTTAGAGGGGTAGAGGCACAACTTACTAAATGCAGAATACAATGTCTTCATACAATAACTAAGAAAATGCCATAAGGTCTATGTTGAGCAGTTTCATGAAAACATTTCAGATTGTATATGAAACCAGCACATTGTGCCCCTTGAGTGCACTAGTGTATGCAGCTATGATTTAATATTAAAAAAAAAAAAAAAAAACAAGAGGCTTAAGGAGGCAATGAGAAAACACACCCAATTGACACCTGACTCCATAGAGCGTTAGATTATTTTAAAAGACAAATTTATCACTCAAGCGGTGCCAGACATGCAAAGAAAACCCCAGAAATTGGCTCTAGGCCCAGACCATAACCTGGAGAATCTTCTTAAAATGGCCACTATGGTCTTTTATAACCGAGACCTGGAGAGAAAGGAGGAAAAAGAGAGAAAGGAACAAAAAAGAATGACAGCTCTAGTAATGGCATTCCAACAAACAAGCAACTTTCAGGGGCAGAGGGAAACCAGAGGAGCTAAAAACAAGTGCTTCCAATGTGGTCAGACTGGCCACTTCAGAAAAGACTGTCCCCAGCAGCACCACTGGCTGGGCAAGCCACCTGGCCCCTGTTCAGAATGCAAGGGTGACCACTGGAGGGTGGCCTGTCCCCAGAGGCAAAGGCCTCCTGGGACAGTGACCCCATTGGAGCCCAAACTGGACTGAGGGTGCCTGGGGCAAATTCTTGGGGCTCCAGCTTGTGTCATCACCCCTCAAGAGCCCCAGGTTTGCCTTATAGTGGAGCACCAGGAGATAAAATTTCTTTTGGACACTGGAGCAACCTTTTCTGTACTTCTCTCTAGCCTTGGTCTTTTATACACCAAATCCATAACTATACAGGGGGTGTCTGGAAAGTCGGTTACCAAATTTTTCTCCCAGCCTTTAAGCTGCAATTGGAATGACTTGCTATTCTCTCATGCCTCCCTAATCATGCCTAAAGTGCTGCTCCCCTTTTGGGAAGGGACATACTAACTAGAACAGGAACTTTTCCCTCCTGGAGATCTAGTCATGATCAAAACTCTTCCCTCTAATTCACCTTCCCTAACCCCAACTTGGGAAGTCCCTTTCCTGTTATCTTGTCTTCTTCTACAGCTGTTAAAGTTATAGGAGTTGATTCCTGCATACGTCATTCACAAGTAAAATCCTGGAACCCTCCATCTTCAACGGAGGCAGACAGTGAAGACAGCCAATCATAAATCACCTACACTTGTGAGCCAAAAGAAAGTTTGAAGTTATTATTCAGGAAATAGCAAAAAAAAATTCCTAATTTGGTTTTCTTTTAGCATCACTGAATAAGATCTTCTGATCTGATGCTGCTCTATCTTTGCTTATTACTGATTATACTAATGAGATTTGTGTTTTCCAGAAACATCATCAAGCCATATGCAATGAAGATGATTCCAGTTCATGAACCCCTGTATCACTCTCCCTCCAGAGAAACCCTAACTGCCCTCTTCTATCATTGCCGGATTCAGCAGGAAGCAGTTATATAGAGTCTTTGCCCTTTTTCCCTAACAGCAGTTGGGGTTTCTACTCGGAGAGGGAGAATTGATGCAGGACATTTGGCACCCTGGCCAGCTCAGCGGAGCTGGCGGACCTGCTGCTTCCTCCTTGGTGGTGGCAGTGCTGCGGCAGCCAGCTGAAGAACCAGCAGGCTCAATGACTGGCAAGGAGGGGGACCTCCAACCCCCACCAGAGGCTCCAATGCCATAAAGGACGGACAACTGCTGAGGAGTCACCTGTGCCTCGGTGTCTCCTTCACTTTGCACTTGGCTAAATGTGGAACCACCATTCCCTATGCCTAGGTCAGTTTCATATGAATTTCCTGGGCCTCAATTCCATGAATGGACTGTGTCCATTCATTGATGCCTTTATTCACTTTGCCCCAGAGGGGACTGTGTTCGTTCATTGATACATTCATTCACCTTCCAAATAAATAAATAAATTAATTTTAAAAAAAGAAATTTTGAGTAGGAGAATGTTTTTAATTTGAGATGGGAAGAAGCATTTACAAAGCTAAGTGTTTCACTTGAATGGATAAAGCATGAAATAACCGTCTGTAATTTAGAAATATAAAAATAGATACTATAAACAGAAATATTGAGCCTACATCAGGATTTAGCTTCCAATTTAGCTATCTTCACTTTTCCAACCTATATATTTTTACTCCTGTCATTCTAACAAGGGAATATAAACAAATTCATATTGTCCACTATGACTAGATTGTGAAGGCATAGAGAATTCTTATTTTCATTGGTGCTATTAGTCTTAATTTTTAAGTTATAGACCTAAGTTCCTCCAAAACATTATGCATTAAAGATAAATGATAGGATAATTAAAAAAAAAAACTGGGGATGTTGTTGCATTAAGTCCCTTACGCATGATCGGCGACACAGAATATAGACCTGCAATTGAAATTGTATAAAACAAAGAGTAGCTACGAGCTCTATGATGGCAGGTAGCAAACTTCTTTATTTCTTCTCAGCTTATATAGGCACATAACTTAATAAACACATGACTTAAACCTTAGCCCCAGGTCTCTTACTGCCTGATACTTACGGGCCTATGGATGAAATGGATTAACTGATATCCATTTTACTAACATTATCTAAAGATATCCTTATGGGCTAAGGTTTAAATGAATTAACTGATAACTACTTTACTAAAGTTATTCTTACGCTATGTAATCAAAAACAAAACCACAAAACCAGATTTTGGGGAAATAAGCTGGTTGAATGCTTGACCATCTGGAGGCAGTTAATCATCTTTAGGGAGTAGCCTGGAAAATCCTGAGATATACAGGTAACTGTCTGCAGGCCTGCCCCCAAGAATCTTGGCCCTAAATCACTTTTACATGATTAGGTTCTAAGCCCCATATGGAGTTCAATTCAGGATTTTTTCCTTTCTAACTCACAAAAGACTTTAAACTTGCCTTCACAAAATGGAACCATTTAAAGGTTTACTTATAGGCTTTTCACCTATAGGATGTGGTAAATAGTGTAAAAACTATAGATAAGAAAGCAGCAGATAAAAAGAGTTCCTTGTATTTAATAAAATGAGTTTTATTTAAAGTTTATTTTAGAAATGAGTATTCAGTGTGACTTTGAGGAAAAAAAAGGCTGTCACTGAAAAGAATAGTGGAATAAGTTAAACCACACTGTGGAATATAAAATGTTCACTGTCAATCTGCTTGAGGGCTGGTGGGGCACAGGGAAGGAGGACTACAGGGAGGAGAACTACAGGAGGAGGATCATGAGGGGAAGTGGGCCATGGGGAAGGAGGATCATGTGGGGAAGTGGGCCATGGGGAGGGAGGATCATGTGGGGAAGTGGGACATGGGGAAGGACTATGGGGAGGAGGACTACAGGAGGATGACCATGAGGGGAAGTGGGACACAGGGACAGAGGACTATGGGGAGGAGGAGCATGAGGGGAAGGGGGACACAGGGAAGGAGGACCATGTGGGGCAGTGGGACACAGGAAAGGAGGACTATAGGGAGGAAGACTACAGGAGAAGGATCACAAGGGGAAGTGGGACACAGGGAAGGAGGACTATGCAGGGAAGTGGGACACGTGGAAGGAGGACTATGTGAGAAAGTGGGACATAGGGAAGGAGGATCACCCAGGGAAGTGGGATACGGGGAGGGAGGACTACATGGGGAAGTGGGACACAGCAAGGACTATGCAGTGCAGCAGAAGGTGTGAGGAGCTGAGCATGCGCAAAAGAAGCTTGGCCAAGGTCTCAGCATTGGGCTTATGGTTGGACGCTGCTCTCTGGGTGAGATGGAAAGAACAAAAACGTGTCGTGGATATAAAGCAAGGACCTAGGTAAAAAGGTGGTTGTGTAAAAACCAGAATATATTCTCTTCCTTTTCTGGAACGTATGACCTGAAGCTGTCTTCTGAGAGTAAGGGTGGAATATGTGGTTCTGAGTGCTGAGAGGAAAGAGCCTGCAGACTCCACGAACATAGACAGTGGCCCCCCACCGCTGATTGCATCTCTGCAGAGTCCATTGCACTGTACTGGGTGCTCAGTAAAGCAGAGTTTAATGAATATGTGAAGCCACATGATACTCCTGAGGAAAAGAGGAAAACGAAGTCAGACTCAGCAAACTTCAAAATGATGTTGGGGCCCCAATTTTATTTGATTTGTGGTATATTTATCTTTACATAGCTCTTTCAAATATTCTGAAAATAGACAGGAGCCCAACTTTATGGACATATAAGCCCTGGACTTGCCCAGGGCTATGTGTGCTCAATAGGGCCAAAATTTGGTTCACTGCTCTCCTCTTAGCATGTCGAAATTATGAAGACTTTTTGAAGAAAGGATCCTACATTTTCAGTTTGCACTGGACCCCACAAATTATGTAGTTATTCATCACTAAAGAACAGAAATGTTTCTTGCCATTGGGATCTTATTTCCTGGTGGTGTCCAGTTTTTAAACTGACGCTATTTGTATTACATCATTTAATCAAGAAATTTTCCGTGTATTTGTATTATAACCTGTTTCATAACTTTTCATGTTATATCAAATATATAATAAGCAAAACTATTATCAAACGCATTTCTCCATTATGCTGATATTATACATGAATAATTAGATAATAATATCCTTCAAATAATAGATATACTTAGCCACGGTTTGATGATTTGTTTTTTCTTTTCCATGCGTGTTCCCCTCATGTATATGAATCTGTATTTCTGAACTTTGATATTTATTCATTTATTATTTATTTTTAAGACAGAGTCTCACTCTTTCACCCTGGGTAGAGTGCTGTAGCATCATAGCTCACAGCAGTCTCAGACTTGGTCAAGTGATCTTCTTGCCTCAGCCTCTGTAGAGCTAGGACTACAGGCACCCTCCAAAACCAGATAGTTTTTCTGTTTTTAGTGGAGAAGGGTCTTTCTTTTGCTGAAGCTGGTCTCAAACCTTAGCTCAGGCAATAGACCCACCTTGACCTCCAGAGTGCTGGGATTATAGGCCTGAGCCACTGCAGCTGGCCTGGACTTTGATTCATAACTCTTTTTCGTGAGCCCTTTTGAAAAGAAAATTTAGGCTATATAGCCTCTCACTTCTCTAATCATGCATTTTGCTCTGGTCTGTAATTTATTCACTCTAATTCTGCACTAAACTGCACACAACCAATCAAATCATACCTTATACAGAATTTAATGAGAGAAGGAGAATTCAGGTTCAAGGTGTATGTTTTATCTTCTAAAGTTCACCAAAGGCAAATTCAAAGTAATAGAGGCTGTGCACTTTAAAGTCTATCCCTTACACCTTCCCCAATCTATTTGCTAACTTTTTATCACTTGTAAACTCTTACACTGCTGAGTATAAATACAATTCTTTCCAACAAACCTGAGATTTGAAACTACTGCTGTCTTGCAAAATATATTTCTATAAAGGGAATGGATTTGTGGGGGAAAGCTAAATCCTTTCTAAGGAATTGCGTTTTGTCACATGCAATGATTTATTCTGTCAGGAAAATAGATTCTATGAAGTACTGTAAGCCCCTTTGGCAAGAAAATTCATTTAGTCAAAAACTTTAATCTATCCTAGTGACAAAATTTTCTCTTTAGTTTATTGCTTAAAATTGAGTTTTATAACTTTCATGTACTTTTGTAGAAAAAGGTCTGTCATTTTATGATTTATTATGGTGATCCTAGGTCACATAAAATATTTGATCACTATGTAAGAATTGATATTTATATATTCAAAATATGTATTTTTCTCTAAAATAGGTAAACATTTAAAGTTTTCCTAATGAAAATTTTTCTTTAAGGCTGAAATCACTACAGTATTTTTTAGTGACACAATGCATTTTTTATGCTAAAACTATTTTCATATTTACCCAAACAAAGAAAAGTGCATTATTTAACTCATTTTTGCCCCTGAAGTCATAGTATTTTTATCCACAGGATAAATTTAACTGTCTTGGTCTGGCATTCTAAATCAGGTAAAATGTGTGAATTCCTTTGGTACTTTTCATGGGACCCTCATTTCTGAGCCAATTTAGAATGTGTATTTCTCTTAATATGTACATAAATATGCATTTTCATATAACAGTTTTCCTTTAAATCATATACATTTTAATTGAAAAATTTAAAACATTTTTCTAAGTAAGTGTCTACAGGCTTTATTTATCACATGGCTAGGATTATGAAACAAACAAACAAAAACCAAGATTAAAAATTCTTGCTAGGAAATATCTCTTTAGCAATAAGCTTATGAAATGGCTGCTGTACATTATGTGTGCAGTAATGTGGGGCTCAAGAACATTTATACATTGCATTGAATTCAATATATTCTCTTAGCTTAGTGAAGACCATACCTTTATATTTACACAATAAATACATTATTTTCTTTTCTTCAGGATTTGTAGCACTGAGTCTCTCAGCATATTTCCCCATATCAGAGGAAACCCTTGGCCTTGAGGAAGAGGTTGAGTATAAACTTGAGTTTTAAACTCTGCCTTGAGTTTAAACATCTAGGCCAGGAATGTTTATATATCTTGACTCTGTCCAGTTTCATTCTCAGAAAGAGACACACTCTTTCTTGGTGTCTGGCCAGACAAACCTGGGACCTTCAATATTAATCTCCCAGCCACAAATTCCCTCTGAATCATTTTCTCTGGCAGCTAAGGGTATCAGTAAGGACCATTGGAAATGAGTGCCAGAGTACCACCCCCATCAAATCTTCTAAATGCCTAACAGTACCATCCATTTACAGGTATGTCAGCTCAGCTGAGGGAGTTACCAGATACCAGAAAAATAACAGTGCTCTAGACACTATTCCTGCCTCTGGAACAACTTCTTGAGCCAGAGATCATATTACGAGACATAAAACATCATGTTTCAAAAAGAACCATAACATTTTTAAATGTATAATTGATAGTAGAAGCAAAAAACAAACAAACAAACAAAAAAAAAAACCCTAGCTCTGTGCCCTTGCAATCTACTGTTTAAAAATTGGTGGGGCTTCAAACTGTTCTAAACCTCATGTTAATTGAAGCTAACTTCTGTGAGGTGGCGTCTACTTTCTTCAGGCTCTGCTAGCGCTAGGCTCAACAGTATGCTCTTCTGTGAAATACTGGATATTTTCCTAGGAACTGAAATAGAATATTGATATTTGCAATACCAGTTTGAGAAAATGTTCAGAAACTTTCCTTAAAATGAAGTGATAGAGTCATTCATTTAGTTATACCTTTCTAATTTAACTCCAAACTCAGATTGCTAGATGACACTGGAACCATCCGAGGTGATACTATGTATATGTAGCTAATCAAATAATAACACATGCCACCAAAGCTACCTGGGCCTGTGACCTGGTTGGAACTCTTTCACCTAGCTAGCTACTGAAGGACCATATACTTTATTACATTGATCTTCCTGCAATCTGCTTACCGGTTTCTCATTTAAGGCTATTAATATTTGTCATCTCTTTGGGTAATAGGTAAAGAGTTTTATTTACACTGTCATAAGAGATATATCTCCTGGAAACAATTTTTCTACCTAGTTGTGTAACCCCAAGACCTTTGAAGGTATGATTACCTTAATATTAAAATAGAACTTCCTGCATGAGGGGTTCTTAATTCTTTGCTCAATGACAAACAAAAAAAAAGATGAAAGAAAAGATAATTCTGATTCTGTTGGAAACTTCCAGCATGATTATTTCTGTGCCTCAGTGTCTTTTGTAAATTTTGACAGTAATGGCACATTTTCGTAGCATTAGAGTTGTTCTCTGCATTAAATAAATGAATATTTGTAACATCCCTAGAGGAGTGCCTGCAACATGGTTAAGTGCCTCATAATTGTTGGTTTTAAACTTTCTGAATTATTGCTGATATTAGCATCATTGGATACTTTTTGTCCCCATCAGTACAGGACATACCAGACCAATGTCATGGGTTCCTTGTTCTTGTTGAATTAGCTATCCAAAATCACTGCAACCTTGTTTGTGCCAAGAACATTGATTTGTGAAAACATGGCTTTCCACTCATGCCAGGGTCAGCGTGACTCTGGTGGTGTGACGTTTGACTTCACAATGTCCTGGTGATCTTCCAGTTTTGATTATGAATGCCTTGCATGACATTTCAGTTACTTCAGTTAAACATCTTTGTGACCTACTTCCCCAATGTAACTCTTATAAATTCTTAGAACATTCTTGCCCATTCTGTAGCATTCGTGCTTTGAAGATAAACTCAAAAAAGGTAACAAAAGATTTGAGGAAGGGCTGCATGGGGACCCAAGGGCAATTGATATAACAGGATATTTCTTGTTCTCTAGCTATCATTGTTGGTTTCTCCAGGACAACCCTGGTTTACATTTATGGTTTGCAATTAACTCTGAGATTTTAATACTTTGAATAGATTTATCTTGCTTAAATTCGCAAATGTCAATTTCATTTCTCATGCTCCATTATTCCTACATAATTCCTATATTTTCTCTCTTTGTATACGGTCAGTTGAGCTTATATATTTTTTCCATGTCAATTAATTTAGAAAGTATTTTAATTTAGAAAGTAAGTTGTATTTGTACTTTGGTACCAAGATTTAGAGCTTTACAGATATACATAAATCTATATATTTACATTTAGATAACTCATGTATGAGTCTGATGATATCATTTATAATCTTAGATATACTTTAAACCTATCTTCTTAAATTAGTCATCCTCAATAATATAATATCATGTTTGCGCAATGCATGTAAAAAGAAGATACTGAATCTTCGATATATATATTTTCTATCCATACCCAGCATCATGTTTGTTAATTCATTTCTTCTGATAATTTACCTTTTGGGGGAGGGGGCTAGAGTGCTGTGGTGTCTGCATAGCTCTCAGCACAAACTCTTGGGTTCAAGTGATTCTCGTGCCTCAGCCTCCTGAGTAGCTGGGACTACAGGCACATACCATGATAGTCGGCTAATTTTTCTACTTTTAGTAGAGATGAGGTCTTGGGTTCTCCCTCTTTCACAAGCTTGTCTAGAACTCTTGAGCTCAAGGGATCTTCCCTCTTTGGTCTCCCTGAGTGCTTGGATTATAGGTGTGAGTCAACTGTGCCCTGCCAATTCTCAGAATTTACCTTTGATCTATGATTGTGAAAGCTACATCTTACATCTTTATTCTTACTATACAAATTATTTTTTATTAACATAATCATGGAAATCAATATTATCATTTAAACTAAAGTTTACTTTTAGTTGTATTAAGTGCACTAGGTAAATTATTTAATGTGAAAGCTTCACAGTTTGTATAGTCTTGTATGCTTCATTGTTCATTACTCTCCACATGAGTAATAGCAGTGATCTATCACAATTATTTGCGCAGTTTGCAATGTATATTTGTTAATTTTATGAGACACAACAATTTGGTAGGATATAGATTGAGACTTGAGCTGTTGAAAAATGTTCTCTAGTGACAACTATGTAGATCACATATCAAAAATTGTCTTCTCTTTTCCCCTTTTTACTTAGCCTTTTTTTCTTAAAAGAAATGCTTATTCATTTAGTTAGAAAAAATACATTTCCATTTCAATTTTGCTTATTAACTTGCCTAGGAAGAATAAACTACTTTTTAAAAACTGCTAGTATGCATCTTCTTCTGTTGGAGAAAAATTTCTGTATGTATATGTATTTTTTCACAAATGATATTCAAGATTTGAAAATTAATGTATTCCACCGTATTAACAGATTAGTAAAGAAAACCATCTAATCATGTCAACTGAAATTCCTTCTGAGACTCCAATGACATGACTGCTAGATCCCTGTGTAATTCAACATGTTATTAAAACTCTGCCTAATGTTTTTCAGTCAACTGATGTCAAAAAATATTTTCACAATTTTAATACATGTTAATGATAAAAAGTCTCAGGAAAATAGGAAGAGAGTGGAATTGCTATAACTTGGTAAAGAACATTTATAAAAATTTACAGATAACATCATTATCAATAAAGAATAACTAAATGCTTTTTTGCTAAAATTGGTAACAAGGTCTGGTAGCAGCAAATTCTGTTTTCTTTTTCTAAATATGTCTTGCTTTTCCTTTTATTCCACAATAATATTTCTGCTCAATACAGAATTATAGGTTGATTTTTCCTCTAACACTTGAAGAATAATGTCATTTTAGTTTAGCCTCCATGATTTCTGTTGAAATCTGTTATTTGAATTGTTGTTCTCTCGTAGGTAATCAATCAATTGTTTTTGGCTGCTTTCAAGATTTTTATTTGTTTCTTACTTTATACAAGTTTAACCATGATGTTTGTTCCCATGAATTTATTGGAGTTTATCCTACTTGGGTTTATTTAGATTCTTGGACCTATATTTTTATGTTTTAGCTAAATTTGGGAAATTATTATTAGCTATTACTTTTTGAGTACTTTTTCCTTTAATGTTGGGATTGAGAAAAATTACTATATGCATATGTATATGTATTTTTCACAAGTGATAATATCATTCAATATTTAAAAATTCATGTATTCCACCATATCAACAGATTACTAAAGAAAAACCATCTAATCATGTCAACTGAAATGTCTTCTGAGACACCAATGACGTGAATGTTAGATCCTGGTATAATTCAACATGTTCTTAAAACTCTGCCTAATGCTTTTCAGTCCACTGATCCCTGAACTTAATTTCTCTTGTTCTGTCTTCAATTTCACGGATACTTTCCTTCAACCTCTATGTTTTGCTGTTGAGGCAGAATTGAGGTTAGGTTTAATTTTTTGCCTTTTTTATTTTTTCAGTTCTAAACTCTGTGTCTTCTTTTTATCTCCTATTGATTTCCTGAGACTTTAAATTTTTTAATTTGTTGTAAACATGTTTGTGTTTAATTATTGCTCCTTGAAGCATTTTGAGGCCATTTGAAAATCCTTCTCAGATAATCGTAACATCTGTCTCATTTCGATGCCAGCCTCTGTCAATGGCCCTTTCTCATATGACTTGAGATCTTTATTGTTCTTTAAGTAAATGACTACTGATTGAAATCTGGACATTTTGTGTGTTATGTTACAAGACTCTGGATTCCATTTAAATGTTATATTTTAACTGCATGTTCAGATATTGCTCTTGGAGAAAGGGGATGCTGTCTACTTCTTAATGTGTAAGAAAGGAATGCTAGGTCCTCTTCATGACTTCTGTTGACACACAGGAGGGGAGGAAATTCTTGTTATTGGCAGGTGGGAGTCAGAGTTCAGGCTATCCACTAAGTTTATACCAATACTTCCCTGGTTGGGAGGGCAAAGGTCACCCTCTTCCTAACCCCCAATTTTGGCCTCCACTGACTACAAGGAGAGATATCCTGGTTATTACAGAGCATTTGTAAAACTTCTAAGATGTCACCCTGCCTCACCTAAAACAAGCCCTTTAGGAAAGAAAAGACACCTTGTAGGGGCTGAAACCCAGTCTCCCCTCTATTGGCCCTGCATGACCAAGCATTTGCTCGTGTGTGGGGTAAAGCCTGTCTCCACTGTCAGTCTTTTCTGATCCTATCCCCATGCAGCGTTAGCGTACATCCTTGCAGGTGGGTGAGTGTGGAAGTCTAGATACTCCACTCTCCCTTTGCTTCCCCCCAATCTTGACTTAGATATAAAAGGCTAAAGAAAAAGTCAAGAACTCACTGTCATGTCATTTCTCCTGTCCCAAATTCTCTAACCAGTTTGTCATCTTCCCTTCATTTTTAGGAGTCTTCTCATATTTGTTTCATATGTGAGTTAAATTTTTTAACTTTTTTTTTTAATTGTTGGAGATTCATTGAGGGTACATAGAACCAGGTTACATTGATTGCTTTTGTTGGACAAGGACCCTCCTGTAAGTTGGGTCCTGCCCGCAAAAGGTGTACCACACTCCTTCACCCCCTCACCTCCCTTCCTTTTCTTAGCTCTCCCCATCCTTCACCCTCCATCGTGTACTAGGACCTTAATTGTCCCCATATCAGAATTGAGTACATAGGATTCTGGTGTCTTAATTCTTGTGATTTTTAACTTTTTTTATGGGAAAATATGAAAAAAATGTCTCTTCAGGTTTCTATAAATAGGGTTTGGAATTTTTTGTGTGTAAATTTTACTATATAAGAACTTTCTATATAACCTTTCATTGAGAGTAGAAGTGATATTTTTACGATAATAATAAATTTATATACATATTAGGATAGAGATGGCTGGTAGCAAGATTTAGATGTGAGCCAGAGTTTGAAAAGGAGAGTTCTAAAAAACCAAAACTGGAAACAGTAATAAAACCAGTTTCTTAAGGAAATATTGAGTATCAGTCTGGGGTAATAAAGGTTGCCTGATTGGTTCAATAGACAAAAAGAAGGTAATAATTGGGACTCAGTGCAAAGTTTTAAGAACATGGTAAGAAATTAATACAATGAGACTTAGTTAAAAGAAAGTGATTCAAAATAGTCAAAAAGTGATTCAAAATGATGTCAATCATTCGTCTCACCAATCCCACCCTTTCCCCCCCTTGAAACAGACCGTTCTTGAATAATTTGCCATATCTATCCTCTTTTTAGAGATGCTTAAATATGTCTATGCTCTGGGGGAAGGAAGATGAATTATTCCATGTCCAAGACATAGTTCTATAGAAAAGGGGATGACATGTAATACAAACCAGGCCAACAGGGTTATTTTCTGGAAGTGTAAAATTACAAATATAATTAAGCAAACAGAAAAATAAGCAAAAAGACTGCATAGTCTCCACTGAGCTCTTAATGTGACAGGTTGAGTAAAATAGAGATAACTGAAGCAAAGTACAAGTGAAGTCTAAATAATAAAGCAATCTCTCTGAATAAACATCAAAAGCCATGTGGGAACATAACACAGCTCTTGATTTACCAGCTTTAGAGCAAACCTTCTAGAAGCCTCATTTTGAATCTTTCTTATTTGCTTCATAATGTACTGCTCTTTGTTTATGGAAAGTTGATTATTTTTACATCTTAATGAAACTCTGTCATTAAGGCAAATGTTATTCACTAAGTCTTCAGAATTTAATAGAGCAAATGTTATTTTTCACATGTTACCACCTGACTTGTATTCTGAGATTTAAATTATAATTGCCAATCTTCTCTTTGAAAGTTTATAAACTTTATATTTTTTTAAAGCAGAGCATGAAGGAATAAGGAGATATTCTAAATTTGTTTTGCAGCTTAGTGTCATATAAGGTGACTCATTTAAAGAAAAAATTTAGGTGAGTGATTTTTAAAAAGTAGTGGAGACAAACATTCAAGAATATTTATTTAACTCAGGAAAATGAATAACAAATTAATGGCAAGATGAATAATAATTTTAATGACTATTCTACTAAAAAAAGTAAAATATCACAAGTCAAATTAATTAAGAATGGCAACCAAAAATAATGAATATAATAAATCTTCCAGGAGATCACTGTTGAAAAAGCCACACTGAATGTGCATAGATGTCTAGGTTATGTTAGGGGAGAAATGTAGAAAATTTTTATTCTGATTTTGAAATAGACATATTAAAATAAATAGTATTAAGATATAAATACCAACAGGATAAGTTACAATAACCAGAAGGGATTAGAGTATTATGGAATCTGGAAAGGAGATTTATGACCCAGTATAACAATGAATAATCATTTTAACATAGTATAAAGGCTGTTTTTGGAAAATAAATATAAAATCATTAATCATGTAATACGGGATATGAGCAAAAGAAAAGTTTGGTTCCAATTAGGTCATTTGAAAAGCCCAGAGAGTGATACAGTACAGTTGTACAAAACTATGAAAATATAACACAGACCAAGAATGCTTGGTATGCGTTAAATTCTCGATATATAACTGGTATAGTACATGTGATCTCTTACACTTTCTTTCGCTGATCTTTTGCCATTTTGTCTTCCTCTCCTTTTTGGTACTCTGTTAGGAATACATCTAGAGAACATTTTTCTTGAAGAAAAAAAGTAGCTTGCTCTCTTGGAAACCCTAGGGATGCCACAATTCTAGTTGTCGTCATTATTACTATATATCTATACTTATCTGTCACTATACATCTAAATCTATATCTATCTATATCATTTATATCCATTGTGACAGCATTCTATATTTACGATATGATAAAACAATCATTGCTATATAAGAAAAAAAAATTAGTTCTTGTAATTCCATTTATTTACCAAATTGCACCAATTTCCACGTGGTTGTTCTTTTTCTACTCATCATTTTTGTCGATAAGAATGTGTCTGAAAAAAATGTTAAATAAAATTTTATATGGGTCATTCTGCAAAATCTATGTCTGTTGGGCAAGCCCTATGTCTGTATTTGGAATGCATAGTTCAGAATTTTTTTTTAAAGTGTGTAATGGCTGGGCATGGAGGTTCATGGCTGTAATCCTTGTACTCTAGAAAGCTGAAGAGGGGAGATTGCCTGAGCTAAGGAGTTTTACACAGAGCAAGAGAGAGACCCCATCTCTAAAAATAGCTGGGTGTTGTGGCAGGTGCTTGTAGTCCCAGCTACTCAGGCAAGTGGATCTCTTGAGCTCAAGAGTCTGAGGTTGCTGTGAACTATAACAGCCATAGCACTCTCCCCAGGATTATAGAGTGAAACTGTCTCAAAGAAAAAAATTGTGAAAATATTTCAACATGAGATAAATGGTTTTACCTAAAAGTTTATATTAACTGTTCAAACTTCTCTATTTATGTGTGATGTGCTTTTATTATAAAAAGAGTAATCATGAAAATAAAATAATGCACTTGAGATAGATTATTTCTGGTGTCTGGAATTAGAAATCTTAAACCAGGATGTTCTAATACAGGAGAATGAACTGAAGCTGTTATTGGAACAAACTGATTTATCCTTATCCATCTTGTAAGACATAATAGTAAAACTAAAGAATACATTATAAAATTCTAAATTGTGACATATGATCTTTTTTGGCCTCTATCTGTAAGAGATAATTCCATTTTCCAAAAAGAAGATAAAAGTTAGTTTTTTGAATTAGATTTTACATCAGTCATGCTAACTCCATCTGACCTCACCAAATATCATCATGTTGGACAACAGCCAGTGGAGAAAATGTCATTCCTTAAACACATCATGTTTTATAAAGTGTTTCTACAATAAAATTATTATGGATACTCTATGAATTATTATAGACAACTATTTTATAAAATTCAAATCAAACTATTTTCCCAGAAAGCATGGAAATACAAATTGAATGCTGGCTAAATGAGCTCAGAAAGAATTGAGAAGAGCTTTTTACTATGAGGTCACTACAATTTCAGAATTTAATATTTAAAAATCACTTACATAGACCCAAACATAGGCAAGGAAAAGATGATTTTTGATGCTAGTAGAGAAAACACAACTAGAACCTTGGAGATAAAAGAAAGACTTCAGAGATAACAAATGTTTAAAAGTGGCAAAGGAGAGAGTTGCTGGAGAGCTTTTAACAATAGAACATTTTAGGGTGGCACCTGCATCTCAAAGGAGTAGGGCACTGGCACCATATACCGGAGATGGCGGGTTCAAACCCGGCCCTGGCCAAAAACTGCAAAAAAAACTGCAAAAAAAAAAAAAAAAAAAAAAAAAGATTAACAATAGAATATTTTATAATAAAGAGCTGACTTCTTTTATTTAGCTGAAGATGTAGCATAGCATTCATCATAGATTCCTCCTTTGCTCTTCTCCCCTTTTCGACTATGCTTTTGTTCCATGTACTCTTTCACCTCTCCTGCCAGGCCACTTGCAATTCCTAAGCATCATGTTTCACCTGAGCCATCGCAACAGCCCCTAATTGCTTCCTTCCTTCTAGTTCATCTCACCTCTTCTGTTATAACTACTTCGTTTTTATCTTCAATCTACATTTTAAACCATGAGGGTAATTTTCCAAAATACACCACCAAATTAGTATTATTCCCCAACAAATTCAAATGCCCCACAACAGTTTAAAAGCCTGAACACACAGATACTGGAAGGAAAATGTCAGAAAAAGTGACACTTAAAGTAAAGGACAAAATTAATGCATCAAAGTCTCAGAAAAAATAAGTAATATTTAGGGCAAAGGTAGTAATCTTAGGACAAGAGTGAAACTATTCAGATACAGATATTTTAACATAGCTCAGGATATATGAGTAAGGACCTTACACAAGTCATGGAAGAGCAGGGGTTAATAAGGTCCTTTTCTTTCCCTGAATTGTAGCATCTTCAGCATGGTCATGAACTCATTCAGTTTCATAGACACTATAGTTCAGGAAAGCATGAAGTTAGAAGCAGCATAGGTTTCCAGCTGACTTAGCCCTAGGGTTGTCAATAAACACTTGCCCTTAAGAAACATGACACAACTTTAACTTCAAGAATTATAAGGAATGCCAAGGTAGAACAATGAAAAATCATATTCAGTTATTACTTAAAAGCACACTTTCAAGATTGTTAACTTTCTAAAGCTAATCATAATGTTATAGAGTGCATTATACCTCATCCCTAAAAAACAAACAACAACAACAACAAAAACCTCATATGGCAAAGCCCTAACCCCCATGTGACTAAATTTGGAGACAGGGCCTTTAAATAGGTACTTAAATGAAGTCTTAAAGCTGGGGCTCTAGTCCAGTATGACCACTGCCCATACAGAAAGAGGAAGAGACCCCAGGTTTACATATTTACGAAAAGGCCAGACGAAGATACAAAGAAAGGTGGTCACCTACAAGCCAAAAACAGAGGGGAGAAATCCAGCCTGAGAAGACCTTGATCTTGGACTGCCACTTTCTAGAACAGTGAAAAAATAATTTCTACTCTTGAAGCCACCCTGTCTGTAGTATTCTGTTATGTGAGTCTTGACTCACTAACACAGATTTCAATACCATGAAGCAGGGTGCTGCTGTAAGAACACTCAGAAGTGTGGAAGTGTCTTTGGAACTTGGTGTTGGGTAGATGCTGATATAGCTCTGAGATACATGCTGGTATGAATATGGTTATTAAGGGTGATTCTTATGAGGTTTCAGACAAAAAGGAGGAACACATTATTAGAAATTAGAGAAAAGGTGATCCTTGTTTTAAAGTGGTAAATTGCTTGTGTTCTAGTGTGTTGAGGTATGTAGAAGTGATTGCCTTGATTATTTACATAAAGAAAGAAGGAAGTAACATATTTAAGCAAGCCCCAAACCTAGCAAAGCCAATACTATTCAGTCATAAAACTCGAGAATAATTCTCTTGGGTTCAAAGTTCTACCTTCCAGGCCCTCCAGTGTGGCAGCATCACCCCCCTGGCTCTGTAGGTCAGCCTTGTCCCTTCAGCTCAGCAAGCTGTTCATCCTTGATCCTCTGCAAATATTAGGCCACACAGTGCTCTGCTTAATTCTGGTCACACCATTTGAAACAAAGGTGAAAAGAGCCTTGTTTCCTGGACCTTTGTGCCACACTGGGCCCATGATAGGAACAGAAAGAATGATGATCTTAGAATCACCTTTGCAATTTCTTCAGAAATAGTGTGTATTCACAGTTGAGAAGCTGTAGGACACCATCTTGTAAGACCCATAAAGTTCAACAGGCTTCCGTCATTTCCCCTTCCATTTTTTCTGTCCCCTTTAGTTCAAACTGGCACTGTCTTTGCTTGTATAATCCCATTTTATTCTTGGCTTGTACTGAGATGGTTGATCAGTCAATGAATTGTACCCACGATCTCTTTAGCAAATGAATGTTTAGCCATACCCCTATTGTTTTCTTTAGAACAAGTTTCCTCACATTTTCCAAATCTTCAAGATGTGATGACATTTCTTCAATTCATCTTTCTACCTTTGTATTTTACAATAAGCAATCAAGAGGAACAAAGCCACCCCTTCAGTACTTGGCTTAGAAATGTCCTCTGTTAAATACTTGATTTCATGCTTGGAATTTCTACCTTTTATAAACAGCCACAACACGCTTCAGCCAAGTTCTTTCCCATTTCATAATAAGCATCACCTTTTCTCCACTTTCCAGTAATGTATCCCTCATTTTTACCAGCATTCTGCTCACAGCAATCTAGGTGTTTTCCTGGGAGGCACATCAAACTCTTCTAGCGTCTGTCCTTCACGCACTTGCAGAGCCATCTCTACGTGTTTAGGTATTTGTTATAGAACCTCACTTCTGGTACCAAAATCTGTCTTAGTCTGCTCAGGCTGCCATCACAAAATATGACAAACTGGGTGGCTTACACAACAGAAATTAATTTTCTCATAGTTCTAGAGGCTCCAAATTCAACATTAAAGTGATATTTATCAGATCGAGCTCCACTCTAATAATCTCATTTAACCTCACTTACCTCTTTATAGTACTTATCTCCAATATAGTCACAATGACACTTAAGGTTTCAAAATATGAATTTGAGAGGAGTACAGACCAGTCCACAGCATCTGTGTTTTCATATAAAGGCTCCTAGGGCAAACTTCTTTCCTTATTTTATTTTATTTTATTGTTTGGGATTCATCGAGGGTACAAAATTAGGTTACATTGATTGCATTTGTTAGGTAAATTCCCTCTTATAATTGTGTCCCAACCCCAAGATGTGTGCCATATACTGTGACTCTTATGTTTTCCAGCTTTCAGTTTCCACCAATATTTTTTAACTCATCTATCTTTAAAGTCAACAATAATGGTTTGATTATACTCAAATCAAATCACTCTGTCTTCCTTTTTGCTTCCATTTTACACTTTTAAAGACATATGGGATTATATTTGACCCACCCAGATAACCCAGAATGCTTTTCTTATCTCTATATCCCTTGATCAGTAATTTTAATTCCACATGTGATCTTAATTCCTTTTTGCCATCTAATCGAACATATTTACATGTTTCAGATTTTCATGGGACATCTTGAGAGATTATTATTCTTCCTACCATATTCACAGTCCCACAGAACTGCAAGAGGATAAGCACAATGGCATGATTATACTCCACATTTATAAATTTAGGTACTTTTTCTTTAATTTACCTTCTAAGCTACTATTTCATGTGGAAACTGAAGGACTAATGATCCAATTTCAGGACAGTTTAAGAAAAAAGGAGTTATTTTTATTTTTGTTTTTGTTCTTACTTTTGTACAGCTGCTAGTGACCAAACTGGTCAGGTTATATATGATAGTTATTGTAAAACAAACTGGGTTATTGGAAAATCATTGCTCTGCCTTACACATGTAGTGTTAGGCAAGTCAATGGATACTTCAGAGCCAGTTTTCATGTCTATAACTGGAAAATTATAAAGGTTGCCTTACATAGTCACAGAGACTTTGAAGAGAAACACATGTATGGATAGAAATCTCAAAATGCAAAAATATAAATATAAATGTATAGTTATACTATTAATATTAGTGCCTCGTGTCCTTAAGTGTAAAGATGTGAGTTTTTAACCTTCTGACTTTTAGCCACATTGCCAAAAAACGTCAAATAAACATGAATTTATTTCAAATTGACTATTACTTTAAAGTTAGCAAAACCTTTGCTATATCCAGTATAATTCACACAACAGATTTAAGGTAATCCCCTCAGCTGCATCGTATTCCCTCAGACTTTACATATTTTGGTCTCAGAATATGATTGTGCTTGTAACTTCATTTGTAGTCAGTCCAATGAAAAGAGGTTGTCAAGGTGAACCTTACTCCATTATGACTGATATTTTAAAGGGAAATTTAGACACAGTCATGTAGAGGTAAGACAGTTTGAAGACCCAGAGAGAAGGCTACCAGCTGGACATTAATGAGAGAAGACTGAAACAGATCCTTCCTTTATGGTCTTCAGAAAAAAGCAACCTTGAAAATACTTTCATCTCAGCATTCAACCTCCAGAATTATTAGAATATTAATTTCTGGTGTTTAAGCCACATAGTCTGTGGCCTATCAAGCTGATACAGATAACAACAGAGTGACTATGATAGATTATTCATCCACACAAAACAGCCTTGTAAACACTGATAATTTTTTCCTTCACCTACTCCAAACAGAAGCACCCAAACTAGGGTTTACTTTAAGTTCTACAATAGGTATCATGGAGATATAGATTGAATACCTACCTACGTCTTTCTACCTATGTCAAAGATGCTTGTAAAGTAGTGCATAAAAATCAGTGCATTTTTCTTTCCCATATGTATTTCAAAACAAAGTGAGAGAGCTTCCTATCACATACTGTGGCAAAACATTTCATCACACGTTGAAAGTTTACACACATCAACACTAATGGCATCCAGAACAGTGAGAAGAAGATGGTTACTATCACTCCTTGCCACCTTCTTGCCTCTAACTATGACGATCTTATTGGAGGGTATTGCAGTAGCCCCAATACCACGAAGAAACCCATGCTGTTTTGGAAGCACTATTTGTGAAGGATGTTTTTGAAAAGTAGCATACATTATCTAAATGCAGCAACAGCTTACATTTTGACATTTATTAAATGTCTTATATTAAATTATAATATATAAATATCATAAAATATATGTATATGTGATGTAATGTATATTAAAGAGATGTAATTTTTAGCTGAAAAGTTATTTTTTAAATCCACAATCTGGACTTTTTTAAGTGTTAGAGAGAGTGGGAATTGGTGGGAACCTACAATAGAAGCCTGTCTCAAAAAACTATATATTAAATGTTTTTGTATATAAGAAATGTCCAGAGTAAGCAATCCTATAAAGATAGAAACCAGATAAGTGGCTATCTAAGGCCAAGGAAGAGGATTTGAGGGTCTAGCTAAGGGTACAGGGTTTTTGGTGGGGCAGGGGAGATTACAATTCTCTAAAAATGTGATGAGGCATACACAACTCTGTGAATATGTTAAACCCCATTAAATTGTTTATTTTAAATTGGTGAATTATAAATGTGTCCATGAACCACAAACTGTTTTAAGTGCTTGAGATATCTTTCAATCTTCATTATAATACTATGAGATACTCACTGTTATTGCCTATTTATATGGAAAAAAAAATCCCCTGAAACATTAAGGGGTTAAGTGACTTTTTTTTATTGTCCATACAACTAGGAAATGATAAAATATGTAGTTTAACCCAGCAGTCAGCATATAGAATTCACATTGTTATATTTACACTAGGCTGCCTCTATCAGACAGTAAATTAATTTACGTAGTAACAGGAACAATATGCATATTCAGTGTCATGTGGAAAATAGTAAGTGAATGTCGATAAATATATAGATATATATGTATATATATTTTTTATATATATGTATATAAATATTTTTCTTAGTCCAGAAAGTCCAACAGTATGTATGTATGAAATATATATACGCACATATACAGAGGGTACCAAAAAAAATACACATTTTAAAAGATGTTATCTAGCTATGACTTCATACACATTTTAGGAAATGTTTTCTATGTGTTACTTTTTGTTCATCATAATCAGAAGTGTCTGAAAGCTGATGATGAGCACCTCTTCAAATTGTAGCATTCAAACATGTCTTCTATTCATCTTTTGTTAACAATGTTAACATATTGTATATATGTTACAATTTTAATACAGATTTTTCTTTCTTAAAATGTGTACACATTTTTGGGCATCCTCGTGCGTGTGTGTGTGTGTGTATGTGTGTAAATGCTTTGCTCAGGTCATATTGCAAACTCAAAAGAGCTTTAAACTTTAAAATAAAACATTCCTTTCCCAACATTGCATGTTCCTCTTTTAATCAGAGTTTACTCTGTGCATCAATGACCCGAAACCACCAGCGACGAGCAATCATGCCTACAATTGTCATCTCCCAGGCTGTGGGCTCTAAGCAGTGGTTTCTTTCTGTTGACAAATATTGCTTAGCTGCTGGCATGACAAGCTGTTTTCTCATGGAAGTGCTGCTAAAACACTATTGATTTTGGCCGGATAGCCAAAAAAGAGTCACTATCTTGTTATCATATCCTCTGCTGGACTTGGGACTTCAGTTATCCTTTGGCAATTTCCCAATCTAGGCATAACATAGCAGAGAATACCAATTTTATATATCAAAAAGTTAAAAACACCTAATATTGCATTTTTTAAATTTCATTTTTCATTTAGTCCAATGAATAAAATGAAATAAGCAGCTTTTCCTTTGTGTGCACTACTTAAAGACCAGTTATTCAGCAGCTTGAAAAAAGAACAATACTTCCCAGCCCCAGAAATTTCCCTTTTTGGCTAAATTGAAATAATCTACTAATAAAATATAATTGAAAAATTTCAGTAACTTAGTGGTAGTCACAGCAAATAATTTTACTACCTTTCCTTTTTTTAGACTATATGTTTTTAGAGAACTTTTAGGTTCACAGCAAAACTAAGAGGGAGTTACAGAGATATCCTATCTACCCTTTGTCCCATATATGCACAAACTTCTCTATACTATCAATACTTCCCACCAGAGTTAACCATTTGTTAAAAATGATAAAAATATATAGACACATCATTATCACCCAAATTCCATGGTTTGCTTTCGGATTAACTCTCTGCACAAACATATAATGGCATGCACCCAACATTAGAGAATCATACAGAGACGTTTCAATGCACAGCAGCTTTTCAACCCTCCCACCACACAACTCCTAGCAACCATGGATCTTTTTGTTCTTCCATAGATTGCTTTTTTCTGAATTCATTTAATTTATATCATATAGCACGTGGCATTTTCAGATTGGTTTATTTCACATACTAACATGAATTCAATTATCTTCCATGTATTTAAATGGCTTGAGAGCCCATTTATTTTTAGTGCTAAATAATAGTCCATTGTCTGGTTGAATCAGAGTTTATTTATTCATTCACCTGTGGAAGCGCTTCTAGTTGCTTACCAGTTTCAGTACTTATGAATAAAGCTGCTATAAACACCTACATACATGTTTTTGTGAGGACATACATTACCAAAGAGTGTGATTACTGATACGACACATGGATGTTTATTCAGTGTGTAAGTTACTATCGACTTGTCTTTCAGTATGGATGTTTCACTTTATAGTCATATGGGAATAATTAAGAGTCATTATTATTTCACACCCTCAGCAGCATTAGGCATTGTCAGTGTCCTAGATTTTTGCCATTCCAATAGGTACAGAAGAGTTTTTCATTGTTCTACTGTTCATTTATTTAGTGACAAAAGATACCAAATATTTTTTCCTATGCTGATTTTTCATCTGTATATTATCTTTGGTAAGACATCTGTTAAGGTTTTTGGCTTATTTTTTTTTATTAGGTCATTTTTCTTATTGTTAAATTTATCAAGAAAATACTGTGTCTTTTAAAAGTACATTCTGCAAGTCTGTGACTGGTCTTTTCATTATGTTGCTATTGTCTTTCTTTTTATTTAATGTTTTCTTTTTATTTAATGAAGTTCAGATTGTTAACTATTTATTTCATGGATCATGACTTTGATGTATCTGAAAAAGTCTCTTTCATACCTGAAGTCATCCAGGTTATGTTATGTTCTGAGAGTTGTACAGTTTTGTACATGAAATTTAGGTAGGTAACCCATTTTGAGTTAATTTTTGTGAAAGATATAAGATCTGTGTATCGGTTCTTTTTCTTTTTTACGTACTATGTCCAGTTGTTTTAGCATCACTTGATGAAAAGACTATATTTTATCCATTGTATTGTCTTAGCTCCTTGGTCAAATTTAGATGGGTAAATTTCTCAACTCTCTATTCTATTCCATTGATATATTGTCTATTTTTTTCACCAATACCACAACCTTGTTTACTATAGCTTTATAATAAATCTTCTCTTAAAAAAGGAAGGATATTAAGATATTTTATAAAAATACTAATAAGGGATCAAAGTAAAAGAAATGGGTAAAAATCAAATTATAACAACAAAAAAGGTAACATAACAAGGGGGTGTTGGTCTCTAAAATAAAAAAAAGAATGAAATTAAGAAACTGGTAATAGTATCAATAAAGGAGTAACATAGCAGAAATACGCAAGATAACAAATAATGAAAAAACTACAGTGATATAAGGTTGTACATTTATGGCTATCATGATGATATAATAAAAAAGACAGATGATGACCTTTGAATCATCAAAGTGCACCTGTTATTCTCATCAAAAATAGTGAAAGTAACTTACCATAATTTTGAAGTCAATGAATATGTGCTTTAATAAAAAAGGTATAAAGTAATTTATAACAAGCAGAGGAGGGAGAAGGGAGGGACTGTTACTGTCCCTAATACTTCATTCTCCAATTTCCAAAGTCACTTGATAATTTGTTTAGGTTAATGGACTTAGGTTGAGGTGCATCATATTTAATGGTTGAGTTGCTGGAGGATGTGAAAAGAAATGATTAAAAATGACAAAGGTTAATTGTCACCTTGAAAGTTTATGTACCACCAAGAATGTATCCATGGTGCAATTCAACTGCATCTTTTCCTAGCTTGTAAGACAATAAAATAAGAACGACAACAAGACTTCTGTGAAAAGCTATCAAAAGAAACTCATACTCGTATTAATGATACTAAAGGATATATTGGGTTTCTGCTGGATAAGGTTGAAGTAAAATGTGCTTTTTACTCTATTTAAACAATTGAGGTCTATATTTTTTAAAATACTCTATTGACATTATTGATATTTCCATTCCAATGCTATATTTACTATTAAAAAGTATTATCTAGAGATATTTCTGGTTTCAAAACAGTGGTAAATAAGCAAGCTAGCTTCTGTCCCTCCCACAGAAATCCAAGGACAAGTATATAGCACTGAGAGAATTACTAGAAATATCCCCGTACTCAAATACAAAGATGAGATTGTGCTCGGGGACTCAGAGAAATGGAAAAACTCTGAGTAGATGAAAATACCAGGACAACAAATAAAAAGCTATGATTCAATTGGAGTGCTGAAGGCAAAGTCCTCCTAAGATCAGATCTGCCTGGAGTCAGAGGGACTTCTCATTATGAGGAAAATGTAGGAAGAAGATCCCGACTGTCACACCTTAAACCTATAGTCCTTAAACAGGAGAATCCCACAGTCTCCAACTTTGGAAAAGTACTAGAAATACATGCAGCTGCATTGCTATGGATTAGGAGCTCAAGGTGTGCACTTTCCACCCTTTATGCACCCATTGAGAATCAAGCTGCTGTAGCCTGGTGCCGTCCTGAGACTAGAGACACCTCTACAACCTCCTCTGGTGGCCAGTAGCCACTGCACACTTTCAGCACTGGGTCTCCACCTTCATTTTACCAAGCTTGCACCAATGGCTAATCACCACAGCCCCAGGAGTGGAGAGCCTGGAGCTAAGGCTATGGCACGAATCCTGCAAGGAAGGGAAACAAACTTCTGCTACATTCATCTCTAGTTATAGCAATACCAACAGTCCTTCTCAAGTAAACTGTCCCTGGAGCCAGGCAAACTGTTCATATCTTCCAAGCAGATGATACACTCCCAGGCTAGCAGAGTTGTTATGTACTTGTTCATAGAACCAGAGTAATGGCCCTGAGGTGCCCCAGCCACCTAAAGATAAACCCCTCACCTGCTGAATGGTCATGTACCTGAAATTAGAGCCTGAGAAATAGCACTGCAGGCAAGCCCCCAAGCTGCACAAAAAACTGTTCGTCTATGCCTAATGCCTGAGAAGGGGCACAGCAGGCTTCCCCCTCCACACATGTCCCCAGATTAACCAAGCAGAGGTACAACCACATCCTGGAACTGAAAGACAGCTCTTTGGGCCATCCTCAGAAGACACATGGCCAGTCAAGCACCCCTGCATTCATGTCCCAGACTAGGGAAATAACCTCAACAGATTGGTACTCAAGCCAGCCAAAAAGATCTATGACTGCATCTTTGGTCTAAGAAATAGCCTGTGGGCTGCCCCCAGCAAACACTTTCCCAGGCCAATAGAGCAATTGTGCAGCTTTATCCTGAACCTAAGAAACAATTTCACAGATATCCCCAGCAGAGCTGTCCTTAGGCTTTTGAGCAGCTATACACCTGTATAATGGGCCTGAAAGACAACCCAAAGACCACCTCTAGTGAACAGACCCTTCAGTTTGCCAATTAACCATGTACCCTTGGTTACCAGTTGTATGTCTGTATAATAGGCCTGAAAAACAGCCCATAGACCTTCTCTAATGAGCAGACCCCTAAGTTTGCCAATTAACCATGTACCTATGCCACTGGTCAGAGCAAGAGCCCTATGTTCCCAACCTGAGCAAGCTAGACCCCACATTGACTACACGCACATGTCTCTGATCTGAGACACAGACTAGAGAGCTCACCTGTGGCAAAACCACACCACTATAATAAATAGGTTCAATTCTCCATTTATAAGATACAGACCAGTAGAATGGATAAAAGTAAAAAACTCAACTATACGCTACTTATAAGAAACTCACCTCATTTACTATTAAAAGGTAATAGGCAAAGTGATGCAAAATTGCATTCCATACAAATGGAAAACAAAATGGAGCAGGAATAGCTATACTTGCATGCACATATCAGACAAAATAGACTTCAAGTTAAAATGTGTAAAAAGGAACTAAAAGGGATTATTATATATTAATAAAGGGATTTATTCACCCAGAAATATAAAGCAAATATTATTAGATCTAAAGAAAGAGATAGTTCCCAACACAGTAGTAGTTGGAGACCTCAACATTCTACACTCAGCGTTGGAAAAATCATCGAGACAGAAAATTAACAACAACAAAAATCAAAACATTGAATCTAAACTGCACCATAGACCAAATGGATCTAACAAACACTTATAGAACATTTTACCCAATAGCAGCAGAGCACACACCCTTTCCATCAATACATGTTACATTCTTCAGGAAGTTAGGATACAAGAAAAGTTTCAAAAACTAAAAGAAACAAACAAAATTAAAAAATCAAATATATTATCTAACCACATTTCTAAACACAAAACACTAGCTAAAAAGGAAACCTAGGTAGCAATTCCTTTTTTTTACTAGCAAAAAAAAAAAAAAAAAAGGCTAGAAATAAATTTTTAAAAGGAGGAGAAAGACTTCTACAAGGAAAACTACAAAACAGTGATAAGAGAAATCGAAGAAGGTACTACCAAATGAAAACACATCCTATGCTTATGGATGAGAAGAGATAATATTGTTAAGGTGACAATACTACAAAAAGAAATATATAGATTCAATGCAATCCACTTTGAAATACTACCGACATTCTTCACAAGAAGAGAAAAAAAAAATCCTAAAATTTGCATGAAGCACAAAAGACCTGGAAAAACCAAAGCCATCTTGAAAAAATAAGGTAAAAGCATCACACTATTAGATTTCAAAACATATTACAAAGGTGAAGTAACCAAAACAGCTTATTACTAGCCTAAAAAGAGATATTTATAACAATGGAACAAAAAAATAATAATTCACATACCTACATACAATTTATTTTTGACAAAGGTGTCAAGAACACTTACTGCAAAAAGGATAATCTGTTCAGTAAATAGTGCTGGAAACCTGTATATTCCTATGCAGAACAATAACTATATACCTACTACTCACCCTGTACAAAAATCAAATCATATTCTACCTCAACTGGTTAACTTTAAAAAAATTATTTTATAGAGACAGTGTAGCTGATTATCCAGGCTGGTCTTAGACTCCTGACTTAAAGCAATACTCTTGCTTTTACTTCCCAAAGTGCATAAGCCATCATGCCAGACCAGGAGTTTTTTAAATGAATCTAAATCAGAATATGTTCTCAGTTCTCAGACTGAATGAATTTAAACTTGATATCAATAACAGAAAGGTAACTGCAAACTCTGTAAATATTTATAAATAAACAGCACACTGCTAAATAACACATGGATCAAAGATGTTGAAGGCAAAATTAAAAGACACATTTAAACTAAATAGAAATGCTAATTCAAATTATGAAAATTGGGGGGAAACAGTCAAAGAAGTGCTCAGAGGAAATTAATAGCAGTACAATGCATGTATTAGGAAAAAAAGACAAATATGAAACCAATAATGTAGTCTTCTACCTTAGGTAATAAGTGAAGGAAGAATAATTTAAGACTAAAGCTAATTATATAAATATTAGTAAAAAAGAAAGCATAAAACAATCCAACTGAAAAAAGGAATATAATTGAGAAAATCACAAAACCAAAATCTGATATTTTAAAAGACAAAATTTTCAAATTTCTAGTCAAGCTTATCAAGATAAAAAGAGAGAAGGCAAACAAAAGCAAAGAAGGATCATCACTACTGATCCAAGGTCATCAAATGATGGTAAAGAAATATTATAAACAACTTGATACCCACAAATATGATGACCTAGGTGAATTGGGTGGATTCCTTAAGAGGTACAAGTCAGAAAATGAGACAAAAAGTTATGACTATTCCTATTTATATCAAAGAAATTAAATCAATAACTGATATCCTTTAAAAACAGAAATCATGAGGGTCAGATAATTTGACTATTCTACCAAACATATAAGGAAAATATATAGGGAAAAAACATATAAGGAAAAAAATGATACCAAGTTTTATAATATCTTGCATAAAACAGAATTAGAGAAAGCACTCTCTAACTCATTCTATAAGGCATTAACCTAATAACCAAATTATAGAAAGATATTATAAGAAAGGAAAGCCACAGACCAAACTTTTTTGAATATAGACTTAAAAATCCTTAACCAAATTGTAAGAAATCAAATTCAACAATGTATAAAAGAATCATGTAACATGACTAAGTGAGATTTTATTACAGGTCTACAAAGCTCATTCAATACTCAAAATCAATTAATGCTACCTATTATACTATGAATCAAGGAAGAAAGATTATATCAGCTTATCAATAGATTCAGAAAGAATTATTTGACAAAAATTGAGCACCTATCATGATTAAAACTCTCCCCAGGAATATAGAAAAATTTCCTCATCTTGATAAAGAACATCTAAAAATACTCAATAGCTAACATGATACATAATGGTTACAAGTGGACAATTTCCCACTATAATTGGGAACAGAACAAAGCAAGAAAGTGTCCTCTCATTGTTCTTATTTGATAGTATATTAAAAGTCTTAGTAATAAATTAATAGACAGAAAATAATAGATGGATAAATATATGATAGACAGAGAATGAAAAAATCTTTGTTAACAGGTGTCATGATTGTCTGCACAAATGATCCCACGTAGTTGACATATTCTCAAAGAACTAATAAGTGGTTATAGAAAGGTCATAGTATATAATGTTCTCATACATAAATCAAACATGTTCCCATATAAACAATTGAATTTTGAGATTTAAAATACAAACCAATTACAAAAGAAACAAAAATTAATAGGAATTAAACTACAGGATATATATATGTAGAAAACTATAAAACTGAGGAAAGAAACCCAAGCAAAACTAAACAGACAAACAGAAAAATATTCTACATCCATGGATTAGAAGACTCAATAATGGTAAGATGTAATTTTTCCAACATGATCTACAGATTCAAGGCAATACTAATCAAAATCCCAGAAATTTATAAAAAACAAAATTGGAGGACAGACACTACCCAGTTCACGCCTTACTAAAACTACACTGTAATCAAGACAGCATGATATTGACAAAAGATTAGACTCACAATAGATACTGAGATTAAGAGAAAGAATAGAAAGCTGCCAAAAGTAAACTATTTTTCTACCAAGGCACCAACACTATTTAATAAAGAAATGATAATCTTTTTAGCAAATGGAATTGCAACAGTTGAAAATACATATGCAGTAAAATAAATGCAGGCACAAATCTCAGTTTTCACCAAAGTAAACTCAAATAAATGATGTAAGTACATATGTCACACAGTACTATAAAAGCTGTAGAATTAAACATAAGAAAATATCTCCATGATCCTGGTTTTGGCCATAAAATTTTAGAACATGAAAAACACAATCATTAAAAAATATATGTAATAAATTATATTTTATTAAAATTTAAATCTTCTTTTGTGAAAAGATACTTTTATGAAAATCAAAAGATAAGCCATAGACTAAGAGTAAATCATCGCAAAGTGCATATTTGGTAAAGAACTTATTTCCTAACACACAAGACACACAGCTCTTAAAACCCCCAAGTAAGAAGCCAAACAACCCAAATAATAACTAGCAGAAGACTGGAAGGGGAAACTCAACAACAACAACAACAACAAAATATATATATATATATGTTGTATTCAGCTGAATAAAAAAAGGAAATAATGCTCATTATAATGTCATCAGGGAGATGACAAATATAATAAAACAATAATGAGAAACTATTAGAACCTAATAGACTGGTTTAAACCACTCCTCCTGAAATTGTGAATGCCAGATGTTCAGAATAACATGATGTGAATGCCAGAGGGTCAGAATAACATGAACTCATACATACATCTAGTCTGAGTGAAAATATTAAACTTGGATTTAATGTGGTAGTTTCTTAAAGAGCTAAACAGAGTCTTCTCATATGATTAAGCAATTATGTTTCCAGATATTTATTCTAATTAACAACCTATGTTTATGCAAAACCCTGCAAATGTTTATAATAATTTTCTTTCAATTAATGATTACCAAGATATAACCAAGATGTCCTTCGATAGCTAAATGGGTAAAAATGGGCATATTCATACAATGAGATATTATGCTCTGATGAAAAGAAATGACTTTTCAAGTCATAAAAAAACATAGAAAAACTTTTAATACATCTTGGTAATTGAAAGAAAGCACCTATAAAAAGCTACTTACCATATGATTTTGCTTCTAGTACATTCAGGAAAATGCAAAACTAGAAGCAGGACAAGAAACAATGGTTTTTAGGAATTCAAGGAGATGAGGGGGATAAATAATGAAATGCTAGGGATTGTTTGCATGGTAAAATTATTCCATTTTATAGTGTAATGGTGGGTACATGGTATTACACATTTACCAAAACCTATACAACTTAACAGCATAGAGAGTGATCTTTAATGTAAGGGAATTTTAAAAAAAATCACTTAGGTACTGGAGAATCCCAGAAGGAAATGAAGACTGTAAAAGAAGAATTTATTACAAATTACAAATATATGAAACAACACCGCTGAAGAGAATGGAGAAAAGAAATGACAACTTAAATATTTTCACAATAAATAGACTCTGAAAAAATCTAATGGCAAACAAACAAACAAACAAAAAAACCTAACATAGACATTGTACATCGTACGCTAGTTGACAGAATTGTTTCTCATGCAGTTATAATTCAACAATTCTGATGCTAAAATATTTGTATACTAGAATGAACAATAAAGTTAATGGATGGCAGATCAGGGAAGCCAGGCGTCTCATTGATGGCAAGGGAATTTATAGTAAAACAAGGAAAGAAAGCAGGAATGATCTATGTGGTAATGAATTAGGGTTGGAGACAACAGAGTGAAATCATGTTTAGCTTATATAGATACAGACAGTTATGGAAAGAAATATGTATAAACACGTTTATATACACTGGTTTATATGAATGCATGTAATTTTGCTCTAAGAGATGATAACAAAAGGACACTGCCGTGGCAACAACATATTGAAGGCACATTTCTTGATTTTTAATATAATTCTTAAATAAAAAGAGCTTCTTGCAGAAGTGGCTGATTTTTGGACTAGGGCAGGGAATATACAAGAAGAGCCTGAAGCATAAGAGACAGGAAGTTAAGATGTACTCAGCTCACATACACATACACACACATTGATGGGATGTGGCAAAGAAGCATAGGAGGCAACTTAAAGAGCTCTCAGGAACCAAATCTGGACAAATTTAAGCAACAAAATAAATGAAGTATTATTGCAATCTATATAAAGTATAAAATAAATAACGTCATTTCTAATATAAATAAATGATTGGACAAATGAATGGAGGAGAAACAATTTCTCATATTAAAGAATTTTAAATGATACTATTTAGATATTAGCTATATATTTTGACTTTCTTCCTCCCTTTGCATGGTATGGAAAAGAGGAGAAAACTTACTTTACCATTAAGTAACCTGATAAAAACTAACTCGTGTGTGAGCAAGGCCAAATCAATAGTCATAAGTAATGTTGATTATATGTACACTTCACCTAATGTAATAAAAATGGCACTTTAACTCTGTGATCTTCCTCCTAGTCTTATCATGAGAAAAACATTCGACAAATTCTAATGGGACCCATCCTGTATATACTTAGTACTACCCTACTCAAAACTGTCAAGGTTGTAAATAATGAAGCCAGGAAAATTGCCACAGCCAAGAGTAGCCTGAAGTGATGGCAAGCCAAATGTAATGTGGTGTCCTAAGTGTGGTCCCATAATTAAAAAAAAAAAAAAAGCCAAGTTGTATGCCATAAAATTAAATATATCTGCTTTTCAAAAGGCACTATAAATAATTTTTAAATGTTCAAAACCACAGAATGGGAGAATATATTTTAATTCATATATTAACAAAGGACTTGTATTCAGACTACATTTTAAAAATATATTTCAAATTTAATAACAATGGAAATAATATAAAAAGAGTGTGCTTCATATATTTTTTTTTTTATTAAATCATAGCTGCGTACATTAGTGCAATCAAGGGGTATGATGTGCTGGTTTCATATACAATCTGAAATGTTTTCATCAAACTGTTTAACATGCCCTTCATGGCATTTTCTTAGTTATTGTATGAAGACATTTGTATTCTGCATTAGTAAGTTTTGCCTGTACCCTTCTAAGATGCACCATAGGTG
>CAUYON010070649.1:0-20382 GCA_963573935.1 Arctocebus calabarensis | reverse complement strand
GTATTCTGCATTTAGTAAGGTTTGCCTGTACCCTTCTAAGATGCACTGTAGGTGTGGCTCCACCAATTACCCTCCCTCTACCCCAACCTCAATCCTCCCCTCCTCTCCCTTGCCCCTTTCCCCGTTCTTGGGCTATAGTTGGGTTATAGCCTTCATATGAAAGCTATAAATTAGCTTCATAGTAGGGATGAGTACATTGGATACTTTTTCTTCCATTCTTGAGATACTTTGCTGAGAAGAATGGAGAAGCCTTAAAGAACTCAAGCTAGGCCTCACATTTGATCCTGCAATCCCACTACTTGGCATCTACCCAGAAGGAAAAGAAGTCCTTTTATCGTAAGGACACTTGCACTAGACTGTTTATTGCAGCTCAATTTACAATCGCCATTTTGTGGAAACAGCCTAAATGCCCACCAACCCAGGAATGGATTAATAAGTTGCAGTATATGTACACTTTGGAATAATTTTCAGTCATTAAAAACAAAATGGAGACTTTACAGCCTTTTTATTAACCTGGATGGAAGTAGAACATATTATTCTTAGTAAAGCATCAAAAGAATGGAGAAGTATGAACCCTATGTACTCAATTTTGATATGAGGACAATTAATGGCAATTAATGACATGGTGGGGGTGGGGTAAGGGGAGGGCAGAGAGAGAAATAAGGAGGGAGAGATGGAGAAAGGAAGAGCAGAGAGAGGGAAGGAACAAGGAGGGTGGGGTCTTAGTGTGTGCCACACCTTTTGGGAGCAAAACATGATTGCAAAAGGGGCTTTACCTAACAAAGACAATCAGTGTAACCTGGTTTCTTGTGCCCTCAATGAATCCCCAACAATAAAAAAAAAAGTTTGGATTGCCTTAAAAAAGAAATTATTCCTTATATTTTCTCAGTTCATCATGCAATAAAAGTTGAATTCATCAATAACAGGTATCTGCATACTCATACAAAGACGTGGAAACTAAATAACCTTATGCTGAATGATAGCTGGGTCATAGATAAGATTAAGGAGGAAATTGCCAAATTTGAGAACAAAACAATAATTAAGACATGAATTATTAGAACCTGTGGGATATTGCAAAGGCAGTTCTAGAAGAATTTTAAAAACTAAGAAAAATATATAATTAACACAATGTTATTAGCAATTATGTTAATTACTTTTAAGGATTTCTAATCATTTAACATCAAGCCCAAGAAAATGTGGCTCTTTTTAGCCAAAGAACCAAGAAAACGGTAGCCTAGCAAGATAAAAAACTTGTAGGTAATCATTTCCCTTCTCTACCAAGCACCATAGATAAAACTGTAGCCCTACCCCATCACCTTCAGAAAAAGCCAAGTGGGAAAGCTAGGCTTCACTATCACCCAGCTATAACAGGGCACATCTACCACCTTTCATTGGGTTAGTAACAGAGAAGACTGAGTGTGAGGTTCAAACTTTCATCCTCTTCTGACAGTAACGAGGCCTCGCCAACTGGATGTCAGTAGAGACCATTTGAGGTGCCAGTACTTCCACCCTCACCCAATAGTAAGGAAGTGCTCCCTCCTCCACCACCTAGCAGTAGCATAGCATTCTCTGCCTGATCAGATGTCAAGGAATGTTGAGTGGGAAACTTAGATATCTACCCCATATAGTGGAAACCAGGCAGTGTCCCCTACCCCTTCAGGAGCAATGTCAGAGGAGGCCTGCTTAAATAAAATATTTAAATAAGATACAGAGCATTAGCATAACACCCCAAATTTCTAGGATTCAACTGAAAATAATTCATTATACCAAGAACTGGGAACATTTCAACCTTAGAGAGAAAAAATAATCATCAGACATCAATACTAAGATGACATGGATTATAATTATTGGACTTCATCTTAAATAAGCCTCATAAAATTTTTTAAGGAACAATTATGAACATAATCAAAACAAATAAAAAAATTTCAGCAAAGAAAAAGAAGATATGAAGAAGAATCAAATGGAAACTTTAGAACTTTAAAAATACAATTGCCAGAAAACTCAATTGATGAGCTCAACAGAACAGAGCTAACATAGGAAAGAATCAATGAACAAGGAAATAGAACAATAAAATAGGCAAACAATTGATACAGGCCACATAGACAGATCTCAAGCCAATATCTCCAAAGGTCCCATACTGCATGATTCTTTTTATTTAATATTCTAGGAATGAAAACATTTTAGAGATGGAAAACAGATTTTTGGTTGCCAGGGTTAGGGATATTGAAGGATGGGAAGGGGCTCTTTGGTGCTAATAGTGTAGGTAGCAAGAGGGAGATCTTTGTGGTAATAGAATAGCTCTGTATTTATAACCAGTCAATAAATAAACCAGTCACATGATAAAAATGGCATAGAACTATATAGAGGTAGTCCCTAGATTATGAAAAAGATTGGTTCTGTAGGTTTATTCTTCAGTTGAAGTTGTAAGTTAGAACAGATATATTTACCTATTACCAGTAATAGACTCCATTCATAAGTGCAAATTGTAGGTCAGTTGGATGTATGTAACTTGGGGCCTGGATGCACACACATTGTACCAATATCAGTTTCCTGGTTCCTGTATTGCACTCAAGTTGTATAAAATGTAACCAGTGGGGTAAATTGAGTGAAGAGTATATAAAACTTCTCTGTTTTAACATATTTTAAAATAAAAAGTTCAAAAAGAATGCATAAAATCAACACATTGCAAAGAACTACAATTCCGCAAACACAAATGATGGTTATGAATAATGGATAAGATGCTACAAACTAGAGAAATATCACCGAGCATAAAAGTATCATACCACATAGTGATCTGAACTACATAATACCAAATTATTGGCTACCAAAGGCATGTGGAACTGAGAATTACTAAAATTCTACTGTGAGTTACTAACCACTAAAGAATGGTGGTTTTCAAATTAGAGAACATTATCTTTTGTGCAACAATATAGATTGAACCTACATTAAACAATTCTGGAATACAGTAGGCTCTCAGTATACATTTGTTGAATTAATATATGAAAATTAATGAATGATGAATGGGTAAGCCAGCTCTCTTCTTATCTATGCCACTGTTGTTACCTTCTCCTACAACCCTTAAATGTCTCTTTTTTGAGAAGGGCAGATAGGGGAGACCAGAATTTTGGCTGTTTGGTGATAAAAATTATTGTTCCTTTCTTAGGGTAGGGTGTTTATAAAATATTATTTCCTTCAGAAATTAAATAGTTTAAGAACCATTGTTCCAAAGCACTACTTTCTAATTGTTAGGCCGTTCCATGTCTATGAGAATTTGATTTGAGGATCTTATCCAAATCATTTTAAGTAATAGTGACTTCAAATTAATTTTTGTTTGAGAATTTCATGCTAACCATTAAGAAGATTATAAATACCCTGGGATGCCACCCTAAATTACAGGGTGTCAGATTGATTGAGATGCCATCCAGAAAATATATTTGCTTGGATAAGCAAAAAGATCTCAGCTCTGGTAATTTATAACAGAATTCCTTTATAAAAATATAGGACAGACAGAGAGAGAAGGAGGGAGGGGGTGGGGGAAAGAAAAAGAAGAAAAAAGAAAATAGTGACTAATTCTCACATAAACTGGATTTAATTTTGACCAAAGTACATTATTTGAACAATAATTTTTAATTCAACTTGTTAATATGTTGTTTAGAATATTGCGTCCTCATTTATAAGTGAAATATGTTTGTAATTTCCCTTTATAATAATATATTTTTTCTATCTTATTATCAGGTATATCCAGAAGAAGCAGAATGAATTTGAAGCATTTCTTCTTTTTCTAATGTCTATAATAAGTTTTGGCACGATCTGTTTTTGGAATTATCTTCTATTTTTTATTTACAAATATTAGTTGTCTATTTTTTGAGACTTTGGAAAAATAAATAAACGTAGGAGAGGAGATTATCTGATAAAGGTTTTGTTTGGGTAGCATCATTAAAAAAAAGTCATAAGAAAAAATGTAGGAAGTATTTTTCAAAAATACAATAAAAACAAACAATACTTTCCCTTGTATTTCTCTTAATATATATAGTACCCTAATTGGGAATTTACAGTAGGACAGAGGGACTCAAGAATATGAAATAAATAGGAGTGGTAGTGGTGGAAGAAAGCTAAGACAAAGAAGAATAAGAGAACTAAGAGTAAGGTTCAGAGCTACCCCAAAATAGTAGCTAAGAGGAAGAGTGAAGAGATATATAAACTTTCTTTTTGGTCTAATCTCATTGTCCCCTCTTAGCTCACAAATTTCCCTTCTACCCACCTCTCCCTTTCTGGCTAGCTCATCTCTTATCCCTATTATATTTACTGATACTTAATCAAGATTTATTACAGCATAGTCGCCACATAGACTACGTTAGGTCAATGTTAGTCTAGTTTTTAAAGGAAAGTTCAATGACCTGACAGGTAAAATGCAACTAAAGTCAAAAGCCTCAAAACACTTCAGTTTATTTTAAATCTTACCCTTGATACTCACCCATTACCATATCCTTTGTAGCCACAGGGCACTACTACTGATAATTGACACATCAGACGGAAAACTCTAAAGCACACTTCTCTGAATAAATTTGCACAATGTCCCCCAAATATCAGGGGCTGGCCTCAGTGCTCACGAACACTATAATAAGTGAAGCATCTCTAGTGCTAGGTCCAAACATATCAAGCCACTGACTGTTTTTATTCAGTGAGACTATTTAAATTCTTAATAATTTACTTTAACTGCACTCCCAAAGTTGAGGTCACATAAGGGAGAAGTTGCAGCATTGTGCAGACATAATTCATAGCTTACCATTCAATCTAGATACTTTAGTTGCATTGTCACATTTTTGAACTGATAATCTGATTATATCTAGACAACATACTACTTGTTCCCTTCAGAAAAAAATTTTAATCTATCAATAAACATTGCATCAGAGGCATTTGAATGCCCACTAAATATATATTCCTATAATAGACACTCAGATACAAAAGCATAAAAGAGCAAATTTCTCTCCATCTAAAAGTTCAGTCTAAAATGGGTATACTGACAAAGTCACATGTAAAACAGGAAACCTAGAAGCTAAAGATCAGAAGGAAATCCCCCTCACTCCCTTTACAGCCCAGATATCTTACCATCTATTTTTAAGAAAATACTTTCATGTCTTAAATGCATTGGGCATAGGGAGTTGTGTCTTACCAACCATCTTTGTAAATCTTATCTTCAATTATGTGTTCCAAAAAGCATCAAACCAGAAACTTTCTCCCATACCCATAAGTTGGTAGTATCACTGCTATATTTTTTTTCAGAAAGCATAGCTAATCCAAAATCATTCCCATTTTTCCCAGCACAAGGTAACATGTTATTTATAACTAACAGTAAAGGTAGTTCCTTGGTCCAAACTACCTGTGCAAAGAAATAAGAACTTTTCTTTCCCATTATTACAAAGAAAACAATCTTTCCTTGGAACATTTGGAAAGCCAGCAGTTTTAGTTATTGATCTTGCTAAGTTCTAATGACACCAACTTTTATTAATTTCATACTTCAACAGAGTGTGAAGAGAAATTACACTTCCTATTCCTCCTCTCTCATTTTTATCCAGTTCAGGTAGCATAATAAATGTATTGATTAGCCACTAATTGTCCTTTGCCCGAAAAATTAATTGAAAAGTAGATTTGTGGAAAAATACCATTTCTGTTTGGACACAGGCTGTATGCTCATGATGCCTGGGCTGTCCATAGAGTACACATCTCAATTATGCACATGCTGTGCCAAGTGTCACAAAATGCTTTATTCAGCCAGCTGGAGACATAGATTTCACACTGAGTAGTGCAGTGCTTCCTATAGGAATGCCCCTGTGGATAGTCAATAAATCTTTATGAAAAGCTTTCCTCACAGAGGGAAAAAGGGAACAGCAAATAAATGAAGGGAGGGTTGGTTGGAAGCTTCTGTGACTGCTTTGGAAAAGACGACTTACTGAACACAAAAGGAAATGTCTGTAACTTTTCCAGCAGAGAGGATTAGGGACCGAGAAGAACAGTCCTCAGTCAAAAAGAGTCCCAGTCTTCCTTTATTTTACAATAAAGGAGACTGGGAAGTCACTTCAAATCTTTGGCAACCAGACTACTATTCCCCAAAAATTCATAACCATTAGGAGTAAAAGCATTACTGTCACCATCAAAAGCAACTGTTTTTATAAAGTAAAGGTCATGATTATATACTAAATATATATACTGACACCTCGCCTTTGTACATAATATATCCAATACCTTCAACTATCCAGAGTTAGCCAGGAACCTAGAGGACAGCAAGAAATATATATTCTATGAATGATCAAGCAGCAAGACTTATGCTCCTTACCAATAAAATAGAACATAATATTAGGGATAGGGTTAGAGTTCTCGTAAGAGGACTCTCGTCTAAAAGTAACAAGCATATTTGTCTAGTTTCCAGGGACATAACTGATTAGGAAGAAGGGAACTTCCAGATACATCACGTAGTAACAGCTGGAAAGCAGTGGAAGAGATTAAAGAACTATAAAAAGAAGATATAATATTTTAAAACCACAGCAGTCTGGGGACATTTAGTGAAGAGACAAATAGTCTTGTTCATATCAAATGTCCCCAGTAGAAAATTGTATAAAGCAAAGCAAAGAAATTGATGTTAATAATGATGACAAAACTCTAACATTGTTCTGATACTGTCATCTGGCATCTACAGGTGTCCACCACAATGCCCAGCTATTTTGTTGTTGTTGTAGTTGTCATTGTTGTTTTAGCAGGCCTGTGTCAAGTTCAAACCCGTCAGCCCCAGTGTATGTGGTCAGCACCATAACCACAGTGCTACAGGTGCCGAGAGTCTTCTGATAGATTCTGTTCCAAATCCTGAGAGCTTCATCTCTAACTGGTTCCAACATCTAGTTTCCCTCCATCCATTTGAGCTTTCCTATAACTGTTCTAAATACAGCTTTGTGTATGCCATCCCATGGATCCAAAGCTTCCACTGACTTCCTGGGTGCCCTATGGATAAAATCCAAACTCACCAAACTGGCATTTTTAAAAGTCTATGGGAGAGATTTATCACAGTTCTCAAGAAAAAGTGTGCTTCTTTGTAAAATTGGTTCATTTTTATGAACACCTGCAAATATTGTAATTAACTGTTCTTTATTTGATCTGTCTGCTACGAAGCTCAGAGCCAAATTTAGGGAACAACCAATGTGCCCTAAATCCTCAATGTTGCCTATTTGGTAGACTAACCTTACCCTGGCCTCATTTTGTTTCTTACATTTATTTTTCCTTCATACCTACTTCTCTGTCCATTTGTTAATCCTATTATTGTATGTATTGCTTAGTAAACCAATTCAAATCCTTATTAGAATAACAAGAAATAAGAATGAGGCAAAATATAAGATGATATTGTGAGACCAAAGGAAATATATGGTTATGTGACTATAAGTAGAAAAGAGGCTGGACAGCAAGAGAAATGGCAGGCATTAGGATGAGAGTGAGGATCTTCACTGATATGAAGATTAGTATTAGTTCAATTGTGAGGAAAAAAGAGAGCTCTTTGGGGGAACATTTATGATAAGTTATAATGAGCTATAATGGAAACAAATAAAGCATTTATAATATCAAATCTGTTCTTAATAACATTTATGAAATGGAAAGCTCTAGTGCTAACCTTTTATCTTAAAATATTTTACCAACCAATAATTAAAGTCAAAGCTAAGCAAAATATGATGACTACATATATTTGGAAAGCTTTGCTTTGTTTCTTATATAAAATACAAAGCCCTTTCACAAGCAGAATCTTATTGAATTGTTCCAACCATACTGGACTATTCTTTCCTCTGTTATAGAAGTCATTCACATTGGCAAGAAGCTGTTGCAAACAGCATTCTCCAGATCTGGGTGTTTATAGATGTGATATTTGCTAAAATACAGAATGTTAAGATATGTTGCTTTGCTCCTCTTTCTCAGTCCTCCTCTGCTAGCATTTTCCCTTGCTCTCTAAATCACTAAGCTCTACCATGTCTATATCAGTCTCATCTCTTTACCCATTTTTATGTTAAGCCGAGCCTCTTTTCAAACACATTAATCAACTCTGCCTTCCTTATCCCCACTGTCTAGCCCCAAACGAACAGTTTTCCTCTCCTTTCACGCCTGGGCCATTCCCTCTGAAGCCTCCACCTTTCCAATAAGGCACTTGTTTTTGAAACATTTCAGCTATGAAGACCACCCACCATGGGGCTCACTTACTGTTCTCATTCCATATTGTACCACATCAATTTGTATGTTCAGAATGTAAGCTCCTCAGAGAAAGGATTTTCTCTTTTGTTTGGTGCAATCAACCTATTGTAAAGCACTGTGTATACTTACAGACTATCATTAATGCGATTCTTCCTGGGTTTCACTGGAATTATCCACCGAATCATGTGACTTCACTTCGGCATCATTTTTCTTCCCCTGAATTATTTGAGGCTCTCTTCCAGATTTTTTTTAAAAGTAAAACGTTAGTGCTGTTTTCAGGATAGCTATAAGCTACACATCTGAATGTACATGCTTCATCATGCTTTGCTCCATTTCTTACAGATAACAGTATCAAATTAAATCCCCTTCAAGAGGCTATTAAAGGTAAAACACAAAGCCATTTTCCTTCTGGCTAATCTACAGATGATCTTATTCATTCCTACTTCAGAGAAAAGTGACATTGGTCCACTTGGAATGAGTTACCACAATGTTGGTTTTAAAAAAGAAAGTCATTGATTTCCTAGAACAAACACGGGAAAGAAACCTTAAGAAATCCACAGTATTACTGAGTAATAATTCCTATTTAATTAATGCAAATACTTAATGACTTGAAGTAACTTTAAAGATGAAAATGCATGAAAGGATAAATAGATCAGAAGGTACATAAATACTTGTGTGGAACCAGGAGTCAGATATAATCAAAATCCTCAACCTCAGAAACTGGTTTCTTATGTATCCATGTGGAAGGTAAAAGATGTGGTCTCCATCTGCTTTTTGTTGTTTTCTATCTTTTTAAAACAAACTTATTACCTCTGTAAGTTTGCACTAAAGCATTTGCTCAAAAAATGTTTGATGAATTTGAAAGCTGTTCCTAGGCTAAACAACAGTGAGAAATCTCAAATGCAGACAATGTAAGAGAGAAGCAAACACACTAGGATAATCCATAATTCTCTAAGGTCATCAAAAGCTAACACCTTGACATTGAATCTTTCTTAGGTCCATGTCATGAGAACATTTCATCTAAGACCTCTATTTCTCTCAAATCACAGGCAGTAGTCTTACTGTCAACACCACTGGAACTTTTGGCTTATGCTCAATTATCTGGATGAATCACAATACTTAATCCTCACTGTTTGTGTATATAGATAGAAGATGGGCACCTTGTAAAGCCTATACACAACATTTATAAGAAGTATTAAAGAACATGTCCCCCAAAATCATATGTAATAGTAGAATTGGAGAAATATAAACATGAATTATTTTAGCAGGGCCTTCATCCAAGATATATTTTGGTATAAACCCAACTTCTGAGTATTCTGAGCAATACACAACAAAAATACAAATAAATTGCTTGAGAATGATGACTCTATAACTGAAATATGCTACTGCAGTCATGTACACAGTCACATAAAGAATATATTCCATATAAAGATGGAGCGCATATGAAGATCTTTATACAAAGTATGTTTAAAATATTCTCCCATCAATACCAGACAATGCAAACATATTAGGACAGGTGTAGACTCTATTACCACTGCTCTTAGTGAGCATATCGAAGGGGTGCTGCTAATAGAAAATAAAATATGATGTGACAAGTAAAGTCAGGATGATGAAAATTTGGATTATCAAAATGACATCCTGACACAATATCCACAATGGCTTTATTATGAAAGTTTAGCTTTCTGTCCACAATGTTTTTACAGTGCCCTTCTTGGCAGAATTACAATGTTAAGAATATTTTCTTCCTTGTGAACATGTTGCTGCTAAGTATTAGCATTAGTATTAGTATTAGCTGAGATGAAGTTAGAGTATCTTTTTAGCAGTGGCTCACTCCTGTAAACCTAGCACTTTGGGAGGTCGAGCTGATTGGACTGCTTGATCTCAGGAGTTTGAGATCAACCTGAGCAAGATCAAGATCCCATCTCTAAAAATAGCCAGGCATTGTGGTGGGTGCCTGTAGTTCCAGATATTGGGAGCCTGAGCCCAGGAGTTTGAGGTTGCTGTGAGCTATGGTGCCACAGCACTCTATGGAGGGCAACAATGTGAGATTCTGTCTCAAAAAAAAAAAAAAAGAGATGTGGACTACTTTAAGTCTTTAATGTATACAAGATGAAAACATTTTATCTCCTAAAAGAAATACATTGGGTTAAGTTTTTTTTTTTTTTTTTTGGAGAAAGAGTCTCACTTTGTCATCCTTGGTAGAGTGCCATGACCTCATAGCTCACAACAACCTCAAACTCTTGGGCTCAAGTGATTCTCCTGCCTCAGCCTCCTGTATAGCTGGGACTATAGGCACACACTACCACACCAGGCTATTTTTGGAGACAGGGTCTTGCTCTTGCTTAGGCTGGTATTGAACCTTTGAGCTCAGGCAATCTACTGCTCTTGGCTTCCCAGAGTGATAGGACTACAGGCGTTAGCCAAGGTGCCCACCGTGCCTGGCCTGGTTAAGATGTTTTAATGCTGAGCATTCAGGAGCATGCAATTGATATTACTCAAAAAATTTTTCAATTAATAATATTGGAATTAAGCTGTCTAAAGAAATATTAACTGTGAGGTATTACACTTGGCCAAGCTGAGTCACCAGCCCCTTTAATTACTAAATTATTTGCAGCACCCCCTTTACTTACTAACCAGATATAGGTTAATTGGCTTCTTCTTAGTTGAAAGGCATCTACCAGAAATTTCTCATGGGCTATATTTAGAAAAATGAGAAAGTCAAAAGTAAAAGATTAACAAAAATTGGAAAAAAGAAAAGGGTCTCATTTTATTTTATTTTTTTTTATAATTTTATTGAATCATAATTCTGTACATTGGTGCAATCATAGGGCACGATTCATATACATTCAGAAATATTTTGATCGTACTGTTACAAATAGCCTTCATGGCATTTTCTTGATCACTATATAAAGACATTGATACTCTAAATTTAATAAGTTTCACCAGTACCCTGCTAAGATGCACTGTAGGTGTGATCCCACTAATTGCCCTCCTTCCACCCATACTCCCTCCTCCCCTCCCCTCCATTTCCCTGTATTCCTATGCTATTATTGGGTTTTAGCTTTCATATGAAAGCTATAAATTAGATTCATATTAGGGCTGAGTACATTGGATACTTTTTCTTCCATTCTTGATATACTTTGCTAGGAAGAACATGTTCCAGCTCCATCCATGTAAACACAAAAGAGGTAAAGTCTCCATCTTTCTTTAAGGCTGCATAGTATTCCATGGTATACATGTACCACAATTTATTAATCCATTCGTGGATTTTCTAACAATCCACTTCCTTCTTGCAAAACATAACTCTGGGCATGTCCAGAAACCTCCAGTGACTTTTTATAAGAATTCTAACTTATTTAATTTTTAAAATTCCAATAACCTCCCTTATTTGGCCAGGCATATTTGTGTAGCCTATTAACATAAATTCCACCTGTCTTTTCTTCCTCATGTTAGAGGCTCGGCTTCTTGAGGACTAGAGCTTTGAATTATTTGTCAGTTTACTGTAGATTTTCCAATGACACTATATTGTATGACCTCAAAATATGTGTTTTCGTGGTGAATGAAGAAATGATCTTTTACTGATCTTCTCTTTAACCTTGAAATCCTAACATCTCTTTAAATCAAAGCTAATAAAAAGATAGAATGGTGGTTCTCAGCCCTGGAAGCGCACTGGAGTCACTGGGAAGATTCTGAGAAACACTAATGTTCCACCTACAGAGATTCTGATTTAATTGCCCTGGGTGGGGTTCAGTAAATGGTATTTTTAAACGTTCCCCAGACAATGTGAAGTACACCCAAAGTTAAGAACTTTTGAGCTAGAGAGTAAGTGTAGGCTGGGGAAACTTGAATTTTGAATTTAGTTTGAGATTAATTTTCACGTACTATATTTACCCTAAAAATCAAATCCACCCAAATGAATCTTTTCACTTTCTCTATGCAATAGAATTTGATACTTAATAGATCTGCAGTTAACAGAAAATATATAGAAAAAGAACTCACTTTAATAAAAAAAGACTTTTAAAATCTTTGCGTTATTATGTATTTATGCAACTGTTTATTCATCTAACTGATATTAATGTTCAATTATATTGGTTATTTATAATTATAATTTTAATTAGTGCCCAAATGATTCCAAATCAGCCTATGTTAAATTTTAGAATGTATTCATTCTTAATACATCTCATGTGATTGTTAACGGTATTAATTATCTTTGGAGTCACTCAGGCCCTTGTGAGACCTACAGATCATTATGGTTTTGAATCCTCTAACTAAGCTTTGAAGAGCTTTACACTGCACTTATTGAGGGAAATATCAAAATCTAGTAGGTATTTCTAAGTTTTTGATACATGTGTTCCTATCATTTTGTCTTGGTCTCTCTTTAACACAGAGCGTATATCTGTACATAACAAGTACATATTTTACATTCTAAGTCTAAGTAGCTAAACAATATTGTTTAACTCCTTTCTTGTTTTAGAAAACAGTTTACTGTCTTTAATACCACTATTGCTGGTTTGGCAACCCATTAATTAGGTCTGAAATATTGTTAAGTTCTTATTTTTTCCACCCTCTGTCCTCCTCTCCCCTAAGTCTGCTCAGAAACTGACATTTCAGGCAGTATAGAGGTGAAAGAAGAAAATATTCAGTTTCATTTTCTTTCTTTTTTTTTTCTGAAATTGAATATCAGAAAATCTGAAGCTTTAAGAGAATGGAGATGACTTAGTGTAGATAAATACTGGAAAGGAAAATTTCTTAAGCATTAAAAATGTACCACTCCGATAGCCCTACTCAGGCTTGTTGAGCGTGGAGGAGGCAGAGAAAAATGATCTAAACAGAAACAAACAAGGCATGTACTGAAGAGAGCCGGCCAGGATGAGTATAGCAGATAAGATAAGGAACGTGTGACAGGTTAGAAGCATAAACTCGATCCACACTGCTTGGGTCCAAATCCCAGCTCCGACACTCACAAGCTGACACTAAGCAAGTTATTAGCATTGCCTAATTTTCCCAAACTATAAAAACTGGGATAAACTGCGCTGCGATTGACTAAGTTGGGCATACTGGAGAGAATGAGGTCTTACTCAAATCTCCATCCCCTGATATTTATCACGTTTCTTTTCCTTTCTTGGCTTTTAGGGTTCCTTTTCATTCTTACTCCCCTCTACCATTTTGACTATATAAGCTCAGCTCTTGTCAGATCATTTTCTTCAAGAGCTATCTTCTGGACATCTCTCAAGGTCACAGGCATCCTTTAAAGTCTCTACCTGCTTAAGAAACTTCCCCAAGCTTTGCCTCCTACCGTCTAAGCTTTGCTTAATCCCCTGTTTAGGAGGACTTTATAGCTGCCTGGCCCACCAGACATCGGATTTGCATCTTTCCTCCCATTTTCGCATCTCGGCTCCAAGCAGTGCTGTCTGTGGACAAGTGGAGCCTCTGGCCCGGGCTCAGACTCCCCAGATTCTGCCTGGTCCCCATGGCTAGTAGGTTTCTCTTTATCCCACTACCCCTTGAAGGATCATAGATTCTCTTGTTGTCTTACTCCTCACATTTATTCAGCGATTCCCTTTTCCTCTATGGTTTTAACACTCCTTGACAAGCTAATGAAAGTAATGACAATGCTGACTGAGACTACTATATTCAAAGCACTATTCTGAGAAAGGTAATATCATTATCCTCACTTTGCACGCAGGGGTAGGTAACACCATGGAGCCCCATAGCTCACAGGTGGCAGGGGGAAGAGCGATGGTCTGGGTCCCTCTACTGAGTGTGGATTTTACAAGTAGACACTCTGGGTTTGAATCTGCTTAATTTGGGAGTTGTATAACTGAGCCAAACTATTTGACAGATATGTGCCTTAGTTTCTAGACACTTAGTCTAGTCTCTAAAATGGATATAATGAAGCCTGTCCCTCGAGGTTTACGTGAGTATTAAGGGAGCTAACAGATGCAGAGCAGTGAGTACCCAGGACTTAGAAAGTACTTTAAGGTTTAATCATTGTTTTTATTATTACTTTTCCTTACCGTTCATGATATCCCAATATTTTTGTTTTTGTTTTGTTTCTAATTTCTTGAGCTCCAGACCTACTAATCCAACTCTATTATATTTCTGAATATTCTACAAAATTTCTCAACTCATTATGACCTTCCTCACTGATTCTAGGATGGCTTACCCTGGGGAACATCAACATCCCCCCAAACACAGAGGTCACTCCAGGGTCTTCCTTTTTAATCAATTAACACAAACAATGAATTTCTCCATATTTTCCCAACCTTGTATCTTATTCCATACGCCTTCCTTTCATTCATACCTAAAACAGACTCATTTCCAGTAATAATAATATACTTATTGTTAGTTTATTTTATTAGAGGGAAAAAGGAACCGTGCCAGGCAAGACAGTGACTATGCAAAGATTAGTAGGACCTAGCTCTACCCTCAAGGAGCTCACAGTAATGAGGAAGACAAATGCATTGTCCAATAACTAAACACAACACGGGATTGCTTACAAGACACAGGCCAGTGTATTAAGAGAAGGCAGAAGAAGGGACTACGGATGGTATAGTGGAAGAGGAAACATCAGAGCTCACTTCTAATTGAACAAACACCAATGATACTAGGCTCCACCCTGGGTATTGGGGGTATTGCTGCTGAGCTAGAGAGTCTAATAGTTTATAGAAGAAACAAACATAAAAATCCATACCAATATAAAGTACGAATGCTAAGACAGAGGGAGTATGTTGTGAGAATGCAGTCAAGTATCCGCAGTTTAACCAATCGGGAGAAAGAGTAGGAAGGCTTGGGGACAGTTCCTGCCTCTTCCTCTGCTTGATCTGACTTCCCTCACTCCGTCTCACAGGGGAAACCAGTGTTTAAGATTCCTAAACCAGAAGTTTGAAGCTGATCTCAGGGGGATTGGATCCTCAGCCTTTGGCTCTCTTCGGCCACTGCTCTTTGAGAGCAAATGTAACATATTTTCTCAACTTCATTATTTATATACCCATCTTTCTCTCAGTCTACCATTAAATGAATTGTAAAAGAGTTTGCCATAACAATCTTAATTTTCTCACCATAATCCAATAAATTATGAAGTACCCAAGTCAACAGCAAACTGTACCTGGCGACTTCAAAAATGTATTATGATTGAAAACTAGAATGGAAGATAAAATTTGCATTTAAACAGGTTTTTATTAATATCAGTAGTAAAATTAAGTATAAAATATATTTAAAGTTGTAATTTGCTTTAATATTAAAACAGATTATACTTAATTAGGACTCCTGCTTCCATTCAGGGGATTCATTTAGTTACATAATTATTAATCACAATGAATTACCTAAATATTACAAATAATATTATCTATAAGAATTCAGTAAAGTTTGGTTATTCTTGTTAAATCACTTCCCATGCAAATTTGGTCCACGGAACATATGAACATTTTCCCGGTGTTTACTACGTGTGGAATGCTGAATAATCAGCCCCACCAGAGCTCCTGGTCACTAATTTATTTGGTATCTTTGTGCAGTTGGAAAAGGAGCAATATTCATCAGCTGAGGCCACCATAGGAAAATAATCATAGACTAGTGGCTTTGGCAACAGAAATTTATTTTCTCACAGTTCTGGAGGCTGAAAGTCTGAGCTGGGGGTGCAAGCAGAGTTGAGTTCTGGTAAGAAGAGTCCTTCCTCTTCACAGTTTGTGAATGGCAGACACACAGAGAGAAAGGGGTACGTGGGGGAGCAAGGTCTCTGATGCTTTTTCTCATAAACACATTCATCCCATCATGAGGGCCCCACTCTCATGACCTCATTTCAACCTAATTATCTCCCAGTGTTCTCACCTCCAAATACGATGACATTAGAGGTTAAGACTCCACGCGAAGGTGGGGGATGGAATTCAGTCCCTAGCATTATACCCAGGCTGCCACCCACATAGTTTTGCAGGGTGGGTGGCTCTAACTTTTGAGCTCTGTGGGGTGGCCACTTCCACAGCTCTAGGCTCTAAGTGGGGCCCTCCTGGCACATTGCCAGGGTTGAGTCCACTGACTTGTTCCATCCCCAACATCTGGGTGAAGACTTTCTAGCCTGTGTCTCTGATATTTTCCAAATTACCCTTGGGGTCAGTTTTCCCTAATGATCATGTGAAACTTAGTACATGTCATATCATACGTGTACCTCTGTGCACCGTGGTGTCAACTCAGGATGCCCAGCAGCCTCCTCTTCTGGCCCTTCAGTTCAAAGTGGCAGAGTTTCCACTCACAGGGTCCCATAAAGTCTTTACCAAATGGTCATTCAGTCACTCCTTTAGTGCTCCCTTTAGAAGAGGATTTCATATTTTTTGTAATACTGATAAGCTGACAATTTCCCAAAACTTCAATTTCTGGTTCCTTTTTGCTTAACAACTCTTTCTTCAATTTATCCTTCTCTTTTTGCATTTTACCATAAGCAATCAGGAGGAACTAAGCTGCTCCTTCGACACATTGCTTAGAAATCTCTTAAGCCATAGATCCACTTTCACTCACAAATTCTGCCTCTGATAAAACACTAAAGCATCGTTCAGCAAAGTTCTCTGTGGACACACACACACACATACACACATATATATGCAAGTTCAGCCAAGTTCTTTGCATGTATGGGTATATATACATGTATGTATATACACACACACACATGTATATGCATATAAAAACAAGGATCACTTTAACTTCAATTTCCAGTAACATGTTCTTCAGTTCCCTCTGGGGCCTCACCGGAATCAATGGTCATGTCCATCCTCCCAGCGTGCACCTCAAAATTCTTCCATCTTCTAGTCATTACCCAATTGCAAAGCTGCTAGGTTTTGATATTTGTCATAGCAGCACCCCACTTCTTGGTACCAAAATTGTCTTAATCAGCTCAGGCTTCCATAACAAAATGTAAACTGGGTAGATTAAATAATAGAAGTTTATTTTCTCACAGTTCTAGAAAATAGAAGTCCAAGGTTAAGGTCCAACAAAGTGGATCTCACTCTAATGCGTCTTCTCCGGGCTTGTAAGCTGATGGCATCGCACTGTGCACCCACATACCCCTTTATTTGTGTGTATATGGGGTGGGTAGAGATCAGGCTCTCTGTGCCTCTTCTTTAAGAGTACTGATCCCATCTTGAGGGCCTCACCCTCAGGACCTCTCTAAATCTTATTGTCTCCCCAAAGCCCCATCTCGAAATATCGCCATGTTGCAGATTAAGACTTTAATATATGATTTTGAGGAACACACCGTACAGTTCAAAGTGGACACCCCTCCTCAAGACCCTTTGTCATAATAAACTGATTGTATTAGAAAAACGCATTTCACTACCATCTGCCAGGAAACGGTGGTAGTAAATACCTCAGTCTGCAAAGTCTACATACGGTGCGAGAGCTGCTCTAAGGTCAGGCAAGAAGCAACCTGCAGAATCATTCCCTGGGATCCAGCTTACTTTATCCTTGTCCTCAGCTGAGAATTTTGACATATATTAAAAATGCTTCAAAAATATGAAACAGAAATCAAAGCTTTGTATAAGTAAACTACTTACTAGAAAAAGACTTTCTTTTTTTTTTTTTTTTTTAAGTTTTTGGCCGGGGCTGGGTTTGAACCTGCCACCTCTGGCATATGGGGCCGGCGCCCTACTCACTGAGCCACAGGCACTGCCCAAAAAAGACTTTCTTAATAAATAATGAGTCTTGTACATGTTTCCAATTTTATAAAACCCTACACTGACTGTGCAACTAAGAAACTGGATTGTAAGCTGTGGTCATTTTTGCTGAGCTTGAGTATAGTCGTTATGTAGAAAATCTGTTATTTAATAAAAAGAGCTAAGAACCTGTCAGATGCAGAATTACAAGGTTGAAATTGACCTACATAGGTCCATATGTTCAAAATTCTGTTTCCAGAAGGGACCATCATTATATCACCTAAAATAAATGAGTATCTATCTTTTCAAATAAAGATTAACAATTCATATTGTTAAAAAATCTTCCTTATATTTAATTTAAATCCACGGTGCTTAATATTTAACCTCTTTTCCCTTGTTCTGTCAATGTGAAAATAAAGGTTACACCATTACACCAAATATGCAGGGGCCTAGGATGTTGTAGGAATTCTGTGGGAAGTAAAAAAATATTTAATTCACATGAACTCTCTCTTATTAATGCATTTAGAATACTCTCCAGGCTTTCTGTAGTCTGGCAAGTTGTCCTGCTAACTTCTCGCATAAAATACCAATAAATTACCAACCAGTTGGCTGAAGTTTCTGCAATTTTCTTCCTAAAATATGAATATGGCATACTACGATATGTTCTTAGTACAAAATATACTACAGAAATGCAAGATTTAATAAACAGATAACACTGTAAATAGAATTGTTTTCACATCTTAAAAAAATTAAGATCTGTGCTAATCATTAATTTTTATTTTATTTGTTTGTTTGTTTATTTATTTAGTCATTTATTTTGAGACAGAATCTTACTCAGTCACACTGGGCTTGAGTGCGGTGACTTCATAGATCACAGCAACCTCAAACTCTTAGGCTCAGGTGATCCTCTTATCTCAGCCTTCTGAGTAGCTGGAACTACAGGTGCCTACCACAATGCCCGGCTAGTTTTTCTGTTTTGGGTAGAGACAGGGATCTCGCTTTGTTCGGCCTGATCTTGAACTCTTGAGCTCAGGCAATCTACCCACCTTGGCCTCCCAAAGTGCCAGGATTACGGGTATGATTATGGGCGTGAGCCACTACGCCTGGCCCAAATATTAATTTTTCAAAGTTCAGAATGCTTAGATTTGATAATTTGAGAAAATCTTACTAAAAGGAGCCAAGCAGTGCCCGTTTCATCACCATGGGCTCCCTTCACTTGTTCTCTTTTCCTTAACTGTTGCTTGTTTCCTAGACTTGCTCCGTCATTTCTCAATAACTTGTTTTCTATCCAGCTCTTAGCTCCACGTAAAACTATAAGACATTAGAATTTCCCGCAATTCTTTTCTTCACTTTAGGTTCTTTCCTTTATCATAGCTTATAGCTATATTACAGGACTTAATGCGTTTGTATTACTGCAGGAAGGACTGGAGAGAGTCCCAATTCTGCCTGGACTGGGTTTCTTCAGTTTTATGGAGACCTGTTAAAAGCAGATTCTTTTGCCTTTATTTTTTTTATTTATTTATTCATTTATTTTTTTGAGACAGAGCCTCAAGCTGTCACCCTGGATAGAGTGCAGTGGCATCACAGCTCACAGCAACCTCCAATTCCTGAGCTCAAGCAAGTCTCCTGCCTCTGCCTCCCAAGTAGCTGGGACTACAGGCGCCCGCCACAATGCCCGGCCATTTTTTGGTTGCAGCCACCATTGTTGTTTGGCAGGTCCAGGCTGGATTCGAACTCGCGAGCTCAGGTGTACGTGGCTGGCGCCTTAGCCCGCTGAGCCCCAGGCACCGAGCCTCTTTTGCCTTTATTTTTGAATGTGTTATGTGTAGAATGTTTATGCTTTTGCACAGTACCTTTTCTTTTAATTATATTTGCACTTTTAGTGTACTTCCATTTTTTTAATTGGACAGAAAAAAAGATCCTCAAACACTGCAGCATGGGAGTAAAAGGGACACTTGTACCTCCCTGGTTCTTAATGATAGCCTGCCCTCAAGAATGGAAATCCTGGTAGCAGAAGGGAGAGCTGCTTATCAGGCACACAAGCTTAGGAACCTGACAGAAGAACGCACTGACTAATTGTGGAGAAAAAAATCAGGTGATCATTTCTTTAATTACACAGAAATGTAGTAAGGAAAAAAAAATGTTTTTCAAAAAAGGCTAAAAACTGTATTTCTATAGCAACAGCAGAAGAAAGGAGACTTTAATAAATCCGTTTATTTTCACATCTCCCACACAAAAAAATTTTTAATTTTCTTGGCTCGGCGCCTGTGGCTCAGTGGGCTAAGGCGCCAGCCATGTAAACCTGAGCTGGCAGGTTCGAATCCAGCCCGGGCCCGCCAACCAACAATGACGGCTGCAACCCAAACAAAAATAGCCGGGCGTTGTGGCGGGAGCCTGCAGTCCCAGCTACTTGGGAGGCGGAGGCAGGAGACTCGCTTGAGCCCAGGAATTGGAGGTTGCTGTGAGCTGTGATGCCATAGCACTCTATCCAGGGTGACAGCTTGAGGCTCTGTCTCAAAAA
>CAUYON010070648.1:0-39775 GCA_963573935.1 Arctocebus calabarensis | reverse complement strand
AAAAAAGAAGTTCAAGGATCCCAATGCACCCAAGAGGATTCCTTTGGCCTTTTTCTTGTTCTATTTCGAGTATCACCCAAAAATCAAAGGAGAACATCCTGGCCTATCCATTGATGATGTTGCAAAGAAGCTGGGAGAGATGTGGAATAACACTGCTGGGGATGACAAGCAGCCTGTGAAAAGGCTGCAAAGCTGAAGGAAAAATATGAAAAGGATATTGGTGCTTACCGAGCTAAAGGAAAGCCTGATGCAGTGAAAAAGGGACTTATCAAGGCTGAAAAAAGCAAGAAAAGGAATAGGAGGAAGATGAAGCTGAAGAGGAGGAAGAGGAGGAAGATGCAGATGAAGAAGATGATGAATAAGTTGGTTCTAGCACAGTTTTTTTTGTGTGTGTGTGTGTCTATAAAGCATTTAACACCCCGGTAAACAACTCACTCCTTTTAAAGAAAAAGAATTGAAATGTCAGGCTTACAAATGTAAGATTTGTTTTTAAACTGTACAGTGTCTTTTTTTGTATAGTTAATACACACCGAATGTGTCTTTAGATAGCCCTGTCCTGGTGGTATTTTTAATAGCCACTAACCTTGCCTGGTACAGTATGGGAGTTGTAAATTGGCAAGGAAATTTAAAGCAAGTTCTTGTTGGTGCACAGCACAAATTAGTTGCATATAGGGATGGTAGTTTTTTTCATCTTCAGTTGTCTCTGATACAAAATAATTGTTCTGTTAAATGAATACCACTCTAATTGCAAAAAAAGGTGCAGCTGTTTTGTTGACATTCTGAAAAAATTAACAAAACAAAACAAAATGTACAATTTAAAGTGTACTGTGTAGGGTGGCGCCTGTATCTCAGTGGGTAGGACACCAGCCCCATGTACCAAGGGTAGCGGGTTCAAACCAGGCCCCAGCCAACCTTGCCTGGTACAGTATGGGGGTTGTAAATTGGCATGGAAATTTAGAGCAGGAAAAAAAAATAGCCAGGCATTATGGCAGGCACCTGTAGTCCCAGCTACTCGGGAGGCTGAGGCAAGAGAATCACCTAAGCTCAGGAGTTAGAAGTTGCTGTGAGCTGTAACGCCACAGCTCTCTACTGAGGGTGATAAAGTGAGACTCTATCTCTATAAAAAATAAATCAATCTGCTTGGCGCCAGCCACATACACCTGAGCTGACGGGTTCGAATCCAGCCCTGGCCCACCAAAACAACAATGACGGCTGCAACCAAAAAATAGCCAGGCATTGTGGCGGGCACCTGTAGTCCCAGCTACTTGGGGAGATGGAGGCAGGAGAATTGCTTGAGCCCAGGAGGTGGAGGTTGCTGTGAGCTGTGATGTCACCACACTCTACCCAGGGTGACAGCTTGAGGCTCTGTCTCAAAAAAAAAATAAAAAATAAAAAACAATCAATCAATAAATAAAGTGTACTGGTTAAAGCACTGACATGTATACAACAATGTGGATTTACTTTGAAAACATGCTAAGTGAAAGAAGCTACACATAAAAGGCCACATACTGTATGATTCCATTTATGTGAAATGTACCATCCTAAAATGTACAGAACAGGCAAGTCGAGGGTGGTGCCTCTGGCTCAAGGAGTAGGGCGCCAGCCCCATATACCAGAGGTGGTGGGTTCAAACCCAGCCCCGGCCAAAAACTGCCAAAAAAAAAAAAGAACAGATAAGTCTATAGAGACAGAAAGTAGAATAGTGATTGCCAGGCCAGAGGGAGGTGTAGGTCATAGGGGAATGGTGATTAAGAGGTACAGGGATTTTGGGGGGTATTGAAGCTATAATGGAATAAGATACTGGTGATGGTTACACAACTTTGTACTAAAAACCACTGAAGTGTCCTCTTTAAAATGGTGTAAGATACATATCAACGAAGAGGTGGGCTGAGTGCTGTGGCTCACATCTATAATCCTAACACTCTGGGAGGCTGAGGCAGGTGGATTCCTTGAGCTCAGTTTGGGACCAGCCTGAGCAAGAGTGAGACCCTGTCTCTACTAAAAAATAAAAATTAAAAAAACTAGCTGGGCATGGTGGTGCAGCTGTGAGCTATGAGCAAGGTCAATAGAATGATACTCTGTCTCAAAGACAAAAGAAAAAAAGCACTGGGCCAGATTTGTCTTGTGGGCTGTATAATGCCAACCCTGGAATAAAATAAGTGAGAAATATCAAGAGCGCCTAGTCATGAAAACTTATTAAAAGATTCAAATCCTCTTGCCTGTTTGGTTTCTACCAAAGTAAACCCTCACTGAAATGGAATTATTCCCATAATTTTATTTTATTTCATTTCATTCATTTATTTATTTTTTTGAGACAGAGCCTCAAGCTGTCACCCTGGATAGTGTGCTGTAGCATCACAGCTCACAGCAACCTACAATTCCTGGGCTCGAGTGAGTCTCTTGCCGCTGCCTCCCAAGTAGCTGGGACCACAGGTGCCCGTCACAACGCCCGGCTATTTTTTGGTTGCAGCCGTCATTGCTGTTTGGCGGACCCGGGCTGGATTCGAACCCACCAGCTCAGGTGTACGTGGCTGGCGCCTTAGCCCGTTGAGCCACAGGCACCGAGCCTCTCATAATTTTAATCTTCCCTCCAAATTTAAAACCAGTTTTTACGGATGTTTTTTACCCACAAAGTACTCCATTACCTCAATTGCATCCAAAGTATCATTCAGCTGTTTTCTTTCATTCTGTTTGTGGTCCATCTCTGGCCCCTCATAGAAGACTCCAAAGTTGAGGTACACTTGCACAGAAGCAAAGTGATTTTGCTGATTGTTTAGACAAAGCTGATAAAAACCTGTAGGAAATTCCTAGGTCATTAGCAAGTCTCTAGCTTCCTACCCTTTGTTAAGGTTCCCCTAGAGCAGTGATTTTTTTTTTTTTTTTTTTTGAGACACAGTCTCACTTTATCACCCTCGGTAGAGTATGGTGATGTCATAGCTCACAGCAACCTAACACTCTGGGGCTCAGGAGATCCTCTTGCCTCAGCCTCCCAAGTAGCTGGAACCACAGGCACCTGCCATAATGGCTGGCTATTTTTTAGAGACGGTGTCTCTGCTCTTGCTGAAGCTGGTCCCAAACTCCTGAGCTGAAGGATTTTTTGTTTTTTTGAGACATTCTCATTTTGTCACCCTTGGTAGAGTGCTGTGGCATCATAACTCACAGCAACTGCAAATTCTTAGGCTCAAGTGATCCTCTTGTCTCAGCCTTCTGAGTAGCTGGGACTACAGGCATAAGAGCAGTGATTTTCTTTTTTTTTTTTCCTTTTTTTTTGTAAGAGCAGTGATTTTCAACCAGTGTGCCATGAGAGGATCTTAGGTGTGCTGCAAACATTTTTAAAGATTATATTTTTGAAAGAAGTTCAAAGTACACTAAGTGTATCTTTGTTTTTTTTTTTTTTACTCCTTTTTGATCAACATAATGTAAGTGTGTCGCAGAAGTTTTAACTCCAGGTTGAAGTGTGCCGGGAGATATAAAAGGTTGAAAAACACTGCTCCAGAGATACTTACTCTCCAGTTTTAGGATTTCTATTACAACAGCTTCTTAAGCAGAACAAAGATCCCATTTTTGACATGGTGGATACTGATCTTATGTGAAACTTATTTTAAATATTACTTTAAAAGGGCTTGGTGTGGTAGCTCATGCCTGTAATCCTAGCACTCTGGGAGGCCGAGGTGGGTGGATGGCTGGAGCTGAGGAGTTCAAGACCACCTTGAGCCAGCAAGACCCCTGGCTCTACTAAAAGTAGAAAAAGAAAAAAACTAGCTGGGCATTGTGAGCACCTGTAGTCCAAGCTACTCAGGAGGGTGAGGCAAGAGGATGACTGGAGCCCAGGAGTTTCAGGTTGCTATGAGCTATGAGGCCAAGGTACTCTACCAAAAGTGAAAGTGAGATTCTGTCTAAAAAAATTACTGCTGGATGTAGTGGCTCATGCCTGTAATCCCAGCACTTGGGAGGCCAAGGCAGGTGGACTGCCTGAGTTCACAAGTTCAAGACCAGCCTGAGCCAGAGCAAGAACCCATCTCTAAAAAAAGAAATTACTTAAAATGATATTTTCTTAAATGTTAGTGACTTTTTTCTGTACTGGAGAGAAAACAGTATTTTTTTCCTCTTTTCTAACCACATGTCATATATATATATATATATATACATATATATATATATTTTTTTGGTAGAGTGCTGTGCCATCACAGCTCACAGCAACCTCCAACTCTTAGGCTTAAGCGATTCTCTTGCCTCAGCCTCCCAAGTAGCTGGAACTACAGGCGTCCGCCACAACGCTCGGTATGTTTTTGTTGTTGCAGTTTGGCCAAGGCTGGGTTTGATCCCGCCACCCTCGGTATATGGGGCCAGTGCCCTACTCACTGAGCCACAGGCACCACCCTATATATATATATATATGTATATATATATATTTTTTTTTTTTTTAAAGAGACAGAGTCTTACTTTGTCGCCTTTATAGAGTGCCATGGCGTCACAGCTCACAGCAACCTCCAGCTCTTGGACATAGGCGATTATCTTGCCTCAGCCTCCTGAGTAGCTGGAACTACAGGCGCCCGCCACAACACGCTATTTTTTGTTGCAGTCTAGCTGGGGCCAGGTTTGAACCTGCCAACCTTGGTATATGGGGCCAGCACCCTACCCACTGAGCCACACATGCTGTCCACTACATGTCTTATTAAGAAACTCCTGCTTGGGCAGCACCTGTGGCTCAGTGAGTAGGAAGGGCATTGGCCCCATAAGTCGAGGGTGGCGGGTTCAAACCTGACTTGGCCAAACTGCAACAAAAAGTAGCCAGGCATTGTGGCGGGCACCTGTAGTCCCAGCTACTTGGGAGGCGGAGGTAAGAGAATTGCCTAAGCCCAGGAGTTGGAGGTTGCTGTGAGCTGTGTGATGCCACGGCACTCTACTGAGGGTGATAAAGTGAGATTCTGTGTCTACAAAAAAAAAAAAAGAAAGAAAAGAAACTCCTGCTCATGGATTGAGTTGAAGTGAAGAGCATTGTGTTTGCCGGCTCCTTGTTTACCCTTATAGCTGGAGATACCATCCTGAACTTGAAACTAGGAGAGAATTTGATGCATTCACTGTAAATGAAAGAAACCATCCTGATGGAGTAAATTGCCTGCAAGGTAATCTGTACAATAACTGATGGTTTGGGGCTACGTACGTATCTGTTGACTAGAGTTGGTTCTCAACGTGGTATTGCCTCCCTTTGTATGTGAGGGTTCAGCAAGGTGGAAAAGTAGGTGGTGGTGGGATTAGAAAAGTGTGGCAGTTTTCCAACATCCAAATGATTGACAGGCATAGGATTATCTGAAGCCTGTTGAGGAGTCTGTCTTTAATACCATACCTGGGTAGTAAAGAGGGCAGTTAAGACAGACTTGTGCTGTCCAAAGTGGGACAGGCTTGATTTGGCTGTAGGACTATTTTGGCTGCCAAAATGCTTTGTTGTGGATATCTTTTGTTCTGAATCTGCTTTTAGCAACTGGCTTAAGTGTTCTGATGACTGGAAAAGAAATGCTTCCTTCATTAATTGGAATTCTGTATTATAAGTGGGTCTCTCTGTTTTGGTCACTTTCCCAGAATCTGATCAGTTGGAGATAATGAGATATAAGTGAATTGCTGAAAACTAGAATTATAACTGTCACCTGTAGACCTGCCAAACTGCCAGGGGACTGACATTTGACATCTTTGGACATCAGCAGTCTCTAGGAATACTGTAGTTTTGGTGTTAAAGGGTGACTTTATTTTCCTGCTGTTCCACCACCTCTATGTACTTCCTCATTATTTTCCCTATTTCATAGAAACTTATGATACATTACAATAGCTGGAGTGATAAAAAACAGACCTGTCTCTTGGGTAGAGAAGTTAATCTGGCCCCGAACATCCTGGGAGGTGTCTATGAGGAAACCCTGTGGGGTGTATGCAGTGGCAGCAACATGCCGGTCACGTGACATCCCCAGTGTCCGCTGAACCTGTCAAGATACATCAAAGAGGAAGCAAAGACCTTGCTACATCACTAAGACACCAGCTGAGTGTCCCCACGGTCACCAGCACAGGTCTCAATCTGGGCAGGTACTGTCTAACCTCCTGGGATTTGGATTCTTAGTTGTCACACTGATGGTGTTGGGGAGGAGACACAGCAATGCTAAACCATCTGCAGTGTCATACATTGGGAACAAAGGATTACCTAAAATACTAAGCACCCTGCAGATAAAGGAGATAGGTTTTGTTCAGAACCTACAGCTGGTGTGGATCAGTTGAAATGTGTGATTCCGGCTGGAGTTCTTGGCTGAACTTGCTTGGTGGTTGAGCTTCCTGGTAGTGTCCCAGATTTGGGCATTCACCCACAGAAGCAGGCGTTTTTCCCAAGCTGGATCTTGATAAGCCCAGGTTACAGTGAGCTGGCTAGAAGCTACTGTTCTAATATAAAGTCAGAGATAAGAAAAAGTTCTGATAAGCTAATTTAAAATAAATTTTAAGTTACAGTTTAGTGGAGTAAAATCAACATAGTCTATTATTATGTAAACAAAAATAAGCAAGTTAACAGGTTTCTAAGATAAAAAACAAAAGGAATGAATAGGGAGGTGCCTATAGCAAAAAGGAGTAGGGCACCGGCCCTATATGCTGGAGGTGGCAGGTTCAAACCCAGCCCCTGCCAAAAACTGCAAAAAAAAAGAATAAAAAAAGGAATGAATAGCCTCTGACTTTAATATCCAGCTCACCATCCTTGAGCAGTGTAGTGTAAGGCCATAGTATGGATAAAAGGTACTTGCCCTATGAACATGTGACCTTCCTTACTATAAAACCAGGATTGGCCAAGTAGAGAAAACTTGAGCTAGTGATTCTCCAATTTTTTTTTTTTTTTTTTTTTTTTTTGAGACAGAGCCTCAAGCTGTCACCCTGGATAGAGTGCCATGGCATCACAGCTCATTGCAACCTCCAATTCCTGGGCTCAAGCGAGTCTCTTGCCTCTGCCTCCCAAGTAGCTGGGACTACAGGCGCCCGCCACAACGCCTGGCCATTTTTTGGTTGCAGCCGTCATTGTTGTTTGGCGGGTCCTGGGGCTGGATTCGAACCCACCAGCTCAGGTGTACGTGGCTGGCGCCTTAGCCCGTTGAGCCACAGGCGCCAAGCCATTTCTGCCATTCTTATTTCATCTGTGACCTACCCATTCCTCTCTCACTCTTTTATTACTAATTATTGTTAGTTTTGGCTCTTTTTTTGAGGTAGAATTTACACACATTGAAATGCACAAATCTTAAGTATACATTTTCAACAAATGGGAGTGGCGCCTGTGGCTCAAAGGAGTAGGGCGCCAACCCCATATGCCGGGAGGTGGCGGGTTCAAACCCAGCCCCGTCCAAAAGCTGCAAAAAAACCCCAAAACAAACACACACACAAAAATAAATGGATCCCTCCCTCATCCCCATATAGAACATTTCCATCTATCCAGAAAAATCTCCCGCAGCCAGAGGCAGCTACTGTTCTAATTTTTTGTACCTTAGATTGTCTGTTTTAAAGCTTCTTATCGGCTCGGCGCCTGTGGCTTAACGGGCTAGGGCGCCAGCCACGTACACCTGAGCTGGCGGGTTCGAATCCAGCAGCCTGGGTCTGCCAAATAACAATGACGGCTGCAACCAAAAAATGGCCAGACCTTGTGGCGGGTGCCTGTAGTCCCAGCTACTTGGGAGGCGGAGGCAGGAGACTCACTTGAGCCCAGGAATTGGAGGTTGCTGTGAGCTGTGAGGCAACGGCACTCTATCTAGGGTGACAGCTTGAGGCTCTGTCTCAAAAAAAAAAAAAAGAAAGAAAGAAAAAAAGAAACTGAAGCACAAAGAGGTTAATTCCCAGTCCAAGGCTACACAGACAGTAAAAACCAGAGGGGGGATTCTAACCCAGGCTTGTGTGACTGCAGAGTCTGTGGTTTTTAGTCTCTCACCGTAGTGTGTTTGTGCCACAGCTGTCTGGGGCCATTAAGTGTAGGGACACATGCGCGTCTTCCTTCAATGGCCCATCAGTTCAGCACTGCATCTTAGTTCATGACAGAAGTTAATGTTGATAATAATGGATCTGACTGAGTCCCCAGGAAAAGGTTACACCAAACCTGCCTTTTAAAAAGAACAACAGTATGTAAGACATTTTAGAGACGTTTCTAGCCAGGGTCATTACAGTAGCAGCAAGCTGGCAAGCAAGCAAGTGGGCAAAAAGTTTGCTACTCAAAGCTCTCCTTGTCTGGAAGTCTCACATAGTTGTAATTCGTCATCTCCCGGAGAAGCCAGGCACAGAAGGCGTTACTGGATATATAAAATAGTATATAAATAATACATGTATAAGAAATCACTCTGTTCTCTATAGAGCCAAACAGAATAGGTTTTTGGAGAGTCTGCTGGTTCTTGCTTTGAAAGATGTTGCTAAGCAATGTTGCTAATATTATGGAAAGACAGCTCCCTCCAGCTTTTCCACTCAGCCCGAGAAACCCTGGAGTTGGAAGTGGCTTGGGGGGTGGTGGCTGCAGCTGGGGGGGGAAGGGTGATCAGTGATGTGGGGTCCAGGGACCCTGACTAAGAGAGGGACTGCGCTGCAGGCTGCCGGATTCTAGGCTGCGTTGGCTTCTGCTTCTCTGGAGTGACCTCTGGGCAGCCTCCATGCAAAATGCACCTCTTTACGTTCATCAGAATTTCACATACAGAACTTCCTCCCCCCCACCTTTTTTTTTTTTTTTTTAACAGATACCAAACCAGATCCAGGAAGAAGAATCCTTTTGAATGTGGGAAAAATTATAATCATGCAGCTTAGCACTTACAAAAATTCAAAAATCCATAAATAAACCTTGAAAAAGGAAAGAAATACTTTAAATACTTTTGGTAACCCAAGCAACACACGACAACTCCTTTCTTCCTCCTTCTACCTGCTTTTTGTAACCTCCGATCAGGAAATCTGCAGAGTTTGGACTGACATCACGCATTGCAGGCTCCTCTTTGGGGGCTCTGGGTACCAAACGATGTGCCACCCCAGGCCTGGACATCCGCCACTGGGTGGGATCTGTGGGTTTCCTCAGTGTGGTTTCCTTTCCCTGGAGCTTGGAAATGCCACACAAGGCACCAGGATCCATTTCCAAAATCTGAGCCAGTTCATCGTCAGATCCTCTGCTCTATGTGATGTGTGTGGCTCTAGGAAAGGGCGGCTGAGCTGAAGTTCCCAAGGCTGGTCCTTGAAGCCTCCCAGCCCTGTCTGAGGATGTCCTGGCAGTTATTATCACTGAAGGACCCTGTTGTGGTGGAATGGACCCCTTTGGGGACTAGTTATGTTAGGAGCAAGGAAGAGAATCAGTATGTTGGCAAAGGCTTTTCCTGCATCTTTTTCTTTTAAAAAGAGAAACTGCTGTCCCACCTCAAATGACCTTTTCAGTCTTTCCCTTTCCTCCACCATTGTAGAGACACAACTGCTGTGTTCCAGCAGGGGGCGCTGATGTACCTGCCAAGAGTGAAGTCGGCACGTGTCCTTAGCAAGCACAGGTGTAAGCCCAGTGCTCAGAAGTGTGAGATGGGAGGGGGTCTTTGAAGTGATTTCCCCAGGCTGGTATGGGTATGTGTGCACTCTTAAAGGCAGAAGAGAGTGAGGGTGCTGGCCAGCTCTTGTCTGAGGTTGTGTGGTTATAACTCTGGGACGGCTTCAAAGGTGATGTGATCCACGGGATGGCTGGGGACCCTGTCCCTGCAGAAAGGGAAAGGCATGACATCCGAAGACATCTGGTTTTCATAAAAGGCCCGCCCTTCTTGCTGCATGAACTCTCTTGCTCCCAGCCACCCCCAACACTAGCTACTCTGTTGCCACTCTGCAGTCACTTTGCAGAGCATTGGAGGCAAGGGGAGAGGGCAGGTGGAGGGAGGAGGCAGTGTCTGCCACAGGCTTTCTGTCAGACCCAGCACTAGCAATGGGGCTGATTCTTGGTTTCACACCAATGTGTCTCCTGGAGCAGGTTCCCAGGCACAGAAGGCCCTTTTCTTCAAGACCAAGCATGCGTGTCTGTCTGTCTCAACCCACTGGCCCCTCAGGAATGGGGCTATGCAGCTGTCTGCCCTCTGTTCATGATTAACTTTCCTGTCTCCTCCCCTCTCCAAATCCCACACTGGCCTCCTCAGCCTTTGGGGTTCTCTTGGATTGGGGCAGAGACCCAGACAGGCAGCTGCCTGCCACTTTGTTCTCAGAGACTGAGGGCTCTGGGAAAGGCCTTCGAGATCCTGCCATCTGGGACACTCCTTGCTGGGCATAAATTGTTGGGTGGGATGGGATCTGGAAGAAGACGCCTCCTCTGATGGCTGCAGTCCTCACGGACATCGCTTCCTGTGGTCTGAATGTGCCCAACTTTCTTGGTCCAACCCAAAGTGCCCATGGATGTGGCCTTAGAATACCTTAGAATCATGAATGTGAAATTTTTTCCCTTTCAAATTTCTTCAAGGATAGTGTTTGGTGTAAGTGTGTCACTAACACCTAACACTGCCTGTTTTTCTTTTTTAAGGAAGGTGCTTCAGACTCAGAGCCAGGCTGGTAAATTTGTATTTGTTTTCATGGTATGAACAGCAAGTGATAAAGAATTTTCATTTATGATGGTAACAATGTTTTCTTTTAAAATTAAGTAAAACAGTGAGTTGATTTCATCAAATCAACTTTAATTAATTAATTAAAACATTATCAATAATAACAGAGTAACATGATGTTAGGACAAAAAATTGTGAAGGTGAAAAATTGTGAACGGCCAGAATTTGGGAACCTTGGCCAGACCAACTGTACAGGATGGCCAGAAATGGTCTTGTTTTGTGGTTTGGTGAGTGTTAGCCCTGTTTGTTTTGGGGGCAAGGAGAGCCTGATGTTTCTCTCTCTCCTCTTGCACAAAGCAGCACAAATATTGGTGGAATGGGCAAGCCTAACATTGATGATTGTTACATTCCCTGCCATTGATGAGTATCCTTGCATTTTGGTGCCTCCTCTCTGGGGTATGAGTGTGAGGGGCTGTAGGGGGCTGGGGTAGCAGTGTAGCAGGGAAATCCTATCTGTGCTTCAAGGGTAGCTGGCCATGGGACAGGGCCAGAAGGAAACTTCTACCTCTGAGGGACCCAGGAATCAGAGTCTGAGAGTTTATGGTCTTTTGGAGACAGCTTTGTGTTTTCAGCCACATTGGAAACATCGTGGTTGTGGGGAGCTGAGAGCCTGGAACCCCAGAACAAACATGAACAATGGAACTTGTCTGGTGGAAAGTCTTGTCTTGTGCTTTCATCTCAAAACCTTGTTATCTACTGTGGCCTGAACTAGCTCCCAGGCAGTGGGAGATGGGTGGGAACTACTCATATTCTCACCCAGTGGGCACGGAGTCAGGCCTTCCATTGAAGTGTGGCTTTCCCCTGTGTGGGGATAAAATATACCCCATGCTGGACTAGACATGGCCAGTGCTGCTGTCACCCTCTTTGCCATCTAGTTAACTTGCCATCTACCCTGGGTGAGGGAAGCTCTGGGCTGTGTGCTGCAGTCCTTCTCTCTTCCCCATCCAGGACAGTCATATCTCTTTTCTTTTCCCCAGACCAATTCTCAGGTCACTACTGGTGTAGTCTTTGCAGCCTGCCAAACCCAGGACTGGGGCCTGGGTCACTCAAAGCTCTAGCTATAAATAGATGCTCATGGCTGTATCTGTGGTCCTCCACCACCCAAGCAGGCTGGGGCTGGGGGCAAAGCCATTATTAATGGATGTGTCATAAATAGACCAGGCGCATTTCTGAACCACCCTGTTACCCCCAGGAGAGCCAGGGCTGAAGCTGCACCTCAGGCCCTTGAACTGTCTGCAGCCCTTTTCCTCTTCCAGCATGGTCCCCTTCCCTGCCCGGATTTTCTGTTTGCTTGAACACCAGACTGTAACAAAACACAAGCCAAATTGCTTCAGGGACCTCTTTGGCCCCAACAGGGCTGTTTCCAAAGATGGACTAATTGGCTTATTTTAATTCCCTCCAGCCCCCTGCCCGCTTCCTTCCCCCCAGGGGGCAAAGTGGTTAGTTGGTGGAGGGCCGAGGAGGTTGGAGGCTGGACAGCGAATGGAAATGGATGAGGGGGGTTGTGCGTGCGCCGGGGCAAATAGTAAGGGCCAGGTCAAGGCCCTTTCCCCAGGAGCTGGCGTGACCTGCCGTCCTTCGGTTCTGAAGTGGAGATGAATCTTGCATAGGGTGTGCAGGAGGCAGGGAAGAACGGACGCGCCACACGTGTCCCGGCCAGCACTGGGGCCCCGGTGCCGGTGGAGTGGAGCCGGGAGCTCCCAATCTGTGTCTCCCTGGCAACCTGGCCGGTGAGGAGAAGGTGTAGCCGTGGTGAAGTTGATCATTGACCCTGTGTAATGTCAAACTCCCAGGGCTGGAAAAGCAAACGTTAACGGGGAGCTGACCCTAGCCTACTTCTCCGACCCCGCACAACGATCCTTTTGAGGACTGGTGGGGAGGGGGCGGGGAGGTGGAGGTAGCATTCCCCCTAATCAAAACGCTCCCCACTCCAAGGGGGCCCAGGCCGGGGAGCGCACCGCCGGGAGGGCGGGGCGCAGGGCTCTAGGCGCGAGGTGTCCCTCTAATCTCCTGGTACCCTGGCCCCGGGGTGGGCGGGGAGACCCGCAGTGGCCGAGCGCAAAGGCAGTTTCGCTTGGACAGAGGACGCGTGTTTCCTCTCGGTGCATGTTTTTTCTCCCTCTGTTTTAAAGACAGTGACAGCATCGGAGAAGTATCCCGGCGGGCCAGGCTGGGAAAACGCGTCAGCCGCCTCTGCCTGGGGCGGGAGCCGGTGGCCGGCCGGCAGGGGCGCGGAGCCGAGGACGCGGGAGCGCAGAGGAGGGGACGGAGAGGGAGAGGGCGCGAGAAGGGCAGCCGGGCCAGCGGGGAGGATACCTAGGAGCGAGGCGGGGGGCGAAAGCCCGCGCCGAGTCCCCGGGAGCGCCGGGTGCGAGCCGGACGCCGCAACCACCCGAGCCACTCGCGCCACCCGCGCCCTAGGCTAGCCGGGCGCCCGCGGCCGGGGCGGAGAGGCGGGGCCGGGGCGGGGTCCCCGCGCGGGCGGCGCGTCTGAGTGAGAGCCGGGAGCCGCGGGCCCGGGCCGCGCCCCGAGCGAGCCTCGGAAATGCCTGCGCCGGGGGAGCGGACGCCAGCCGCCCCGCGGGCCCCGAGGAGAAGCTGAAGGTCGTCGGGAAGTGAGCGCCCAGTCACCTGACCCCCGGGGCGCACCTAGGCGGGGCGGGGCCCATGAGAGGCGGGCGGCCGGGGGCCGGGGCGCGGGCGGAGGGGCCGGGTGCAGGCGGCGCTGAGCGCGCTGAGCCAGGGCAGCGGGGACGCGCGGCGGGCGGGCGAGGGCGCGGCCGGGCACCGCCGGCGGCCTCGCCATGTCCCAGCCGGCAGGGAGGATGCATTGCCGAAAGGCGGGGATCCGCGCCGCCGTGGTGCTCATCGGACTCCTGCACAAATCCCGAAAACAGAATAAAGAGAAAAGGTATGCCCGGCACCTCCGCCTCCCCTTTCCCTCTGCTCTCGTGCTAAATTCCAGTTTTCTTTGGGGTGGACTTTTCAACGGCTATTTGGGTCCGTTTTGGATGGAAAAAAGCCTCCTCTCCAGCCGCCGTCGTGGTGACCGAGTCCGGGGCTTAGTCCGAGGAAACCCAGGCAGGACATTGGCTGAGCCGAAGGGAGACTGGGAGGGGTTCATCTCCGACAGAGGGACACCAAGTCCTTCGGCCCCAGACCTTGCATTTGCAGATCGCGAGGCTCTTCCCAAAGCCAGCAGCTTGGGAAGTCTTGATCCAGCCGAGGCGGCCATCCCCGGCTCAGCCCGAGCGGCTCAGTGCGCGGTGTTGCCATTTGTCTGTCTGCAACTTGGCTGAGCCCGCGAGGTGCCCGCCTGGCCGAAACTCACTTGCTCTGCGCTCGGTGGCTGCTAGCAAGGAGCAAGTTTGGACGTTGCATGACTTTCCCCACTCCCCTCCTTACCCCCTGCGCCCCATCACTTTGTCTCTGTTTTTGCTTTTTTCTATCTTTGACTCTTCCCCTTTCTTGGGTTTGCTCTTCTGCTTGCTTCTGGGTGTTGAAAATCGTTTTCTGGACACTTTGGACATGTGTGGTGAGAGGTGTGGGATTTGGGGTGGGCAAAGGAGGTTCTAGGGCACCTTCCTGGATTCCAGTCCCCAGCTGTAGGCCTGACATGCACCAGACCCCAGGGAGCTGCCCGTGCAGGTAGTTGGCACAAAGCCTTCCTCTTCTACCAGGGTACGTGGCAGAGCCTCCCAGTAACTGGGGCAGAATGGGGGACATTGGAGCTGCCAGGATGTGGTGGCCCTGCTGGATCCTAATTTCCAGGGGAGTTTTGGAGTAGTTAGTACTGCACTCTGTATAAGACAAAGGGGAAGACAAGGGCACTGGAGCCAGAGACGCCTCGGTGGTGAAAAGCAGCCCCTGGATTTGCCCAGAAGCTGGGTGTACCTGGGGGAGGTCGTGGGCAGTGAACAGGAGGGGCTTAGAGAAGCTGGCATTCCTTGCCCTTGTGGTGGGGTTGTCGGTCATCCCTATTGTCCTTCCTTCCCATGATGTAGTCTAATAAGATTCTTCCCACAAGATGGGATGAAGCTCCTGTAAAATGACTTAAAGTGGTTAAGCATAAAATAACATTGAGTCACCTAGTGAGAAAGTTCTTCCCTTTTCACTTCTCTACTAATTCTTGTGATTTCTTCAAGGACAAGTTTCCGAGTTGGTGCCAGTCAGGCTTTAACACCCTTTTTTTTTTTTCCCCCTGATCTTCCTTTTGTAACAAAGAGAGGGCAGACCTCTGGCTCAGGTCTCTAAGTGGTGAGCAGTGCCTGCCTATAGAGCGTAAAGGTTATTTTTATTTATTTATTTATTTTGAGACAGAGCCTCAAGCTGTTGCCCTGGATAGAGTGCTGTGGCATCACAACTCTCAGCAACCTCCAACTCCTGGGCTCAAGTGATTCTCCTGCCTCCACCTCCCAAGCACCTGGGACTATATGCACCTGCCACAGAGCCTGGCTATTTTTTTTTTTTTTATAATTTTATTAAATCATAATTGTGTACAAGCCTGGCTATTTTTTGTTGCAGCCATCAGTTGTTTGGCAGGCCAGGGTGGATTCAAACCTGCCAGCTCAGGCGTATGTGGCTGGTGCCTTAACCGCTTGAGCCATAGGCGCTGAGCCCGTTATTTTGTTTTTATACTATTTATTTTTAGGATTATGGCTAGTGGTACTGGTTTTTACACTTGTAGTGATATAAAGCATCGCTATCAATTAAATGTATGAAGTTGTAAGAATGAGTCTATTGAATAGATGTAGCAGTAATAATAATACAAATGGTATTGAATATGGCAGAAACCCTGCAGGTGATCTGGGAAGTGGCTAATGCTAAGGACACTTAGTAAAAGCTGTCATCAGAACTCTGGAGCTCAGGTCTGAATGCGTTTTTCTCCTGAGCTTTGATTCTCCTCTGTTCCTTGTTGTTTAGCATTTTATCTGTAGAGAAGGATGAATAAGCCAACTCTCTTAAAGTTAGAAGGATGGATGAGATTGCAGGCCTGAAGCAACTTAGGTCTGCTTTGAGGGATGAAAAGGAAAACATACCTGATAGATGCCTCGCTTCGGACCAGTTCCCAGCTTTGAGTACAGAAGGAGTGTTGGGGTGGACAAGCCACTGAACAGGGAGCTAGAAATTTTAGGCCTGTTGACTATGATGTGATGATATAATGTCCCTAAGGCTCAGTTTCTGCTTCCACACAAAGGGCTTGTGAGGCTCAACTGAGATATTGTAGGTGAAGATGCAACCGAAGGGTATGAATTGCTGTGCAAGGATGAGGGGGTTTGATCAGAACTGCTTTCATTCTTCTCTCACTGGGTATGGGGCAAGGAGGCATCGGGGCAGGCCTGGGGGGATGCAGTGAGGCACAGGGAAGGACCTAGACAGAGACAAGGGGTGGTTTGTGCCAGGGTGCCCCAGTCGCATGGTGTCTTATCTTTCTTCACTGTACTCTTCCCTGCAATGCAGGCAGGCATAAGTGGCCTTCCTGGCCCTTGGCTTCATTTCATTCTTCTGTTGCTCCAGCCACGCTGAAGGCTTTGGCCATGGACTTAACCTACCCAAGGAGAGAAAGGAGTTGGTCCTAAATCTAAATGATCTTCACTTCTCTTGCTGTATTTGGTGTTTCTTTGTCTTTAAGCATCTGAAATTAGTGCAATGAACACTATTGACCCTTGCTCTGCAGGCACTGGCAGCTACAGAGGCAGGGAGCTGGGAGGTTGGGGGGCTGGAGTAGGCTGCAGTTTCCAGCCTCTACTAAGCATTCCTCAAATGCCATACAGGGTGTTAAATTTGCTGAGTTCTTCCTTCATCCCTCTTTCATCATAGGGTCAGATCAGATTCAGGCCTCTCCTTATCCTTCCAGGAGGCCTGATCATTTCATCGATCTTCCCAGCACCTCTAATTGACAAGCTTGTGCAGATGACACTCTTGGCTCTTAGCCTTAAGGGTTGAAATGGTTGCATGTGGCTTGCAGTGATGGCCCAGTGGTCCTTGTCAACCTCCTACTCTCTCTAGGCTACTTAGAAATATTGCATATTAGAGGAGAGGGAGGTGCACTGGGAATGATGGGAATGAGGCAGATATGAGACAGATATCCCAAATAGGTCCAGAACCAGGAGAATCTCAGGTGCTCTCGGTAGTTCTTGAGAACTATCCAAAAACTGCAACCTCAGCTTGCATCTTGGAGAAATGGATGTGGGGCTCATCAGCCTTGAACTTGACCACTCTCTACCGGAGGTATGGGACAGCCTGGGAGGTCTGCCTCTTTCTGGGCATCTTCCAGTGTTTCTGTGAAACAGGACCCTGCAGAAGCAGTGATGTGTCTGAGAGGGGACTGGATTAGAGCCTGGTTCCCAGGAGGCACCTGCATGCATCCTTTCTTGGGGACTGCAATTTGGAAACCACTATAACGGATTGTGCCTTGAAAGCACTTGGATTTTAAGAGCATGGTTTCTTAAAAATGTGGCAGATGAGAGTAAGGTCCTCAGCGCTCCTCAGTGGTGACAGAAGTGGGTGGTAAGGAGCTTAGTCCCTTGGGATGTGGGGCACAGCCACCTTTGTTGGGAAAGTTGGAGGCAGAGGAACACAATCAACATATATATGTTCTGAAAGTCACATTCAGTGTGGCCTTGGGTGTGACTTTCTGAACCACAGAGAGGTCAAGTAGCATAAAAGGAAAAGAAATCTACTTTTTGTGAGGGGGTAGTTATTTTGGGACAACTCCCATCCATCATGGGGTTCATGAAGAGGAAAATTTGGGTTTATTTATTATTCAGCAAGTACTGACTGGCAGGCTGGGAAGAGCAGTGAATATAAGTTGATTCATCTATTGTGGAGTATCATGTCTATATTAGTTATTAGAAAAAACCATCAGGCCAATCTTGTTTCTTTTATTTACAAGCCCACTCCCCCGCAAGATTATTTTGAAGTAAATCCCAGACATTAGATCATTTTACTCTTAAATATTTTAGTTTGCATCTTCAACATAAGAATTCTTTGAAAAACATCACATTACTCTTATCACACCCCCCAAATTACCAATACTTTCTTAATATCATATCCAGTAAGAATTTGAATTTCCTCAGTTATCTCATAAAAATTTTCAAAAGTTTTTTTGAGTCAGAATTTAAGCAATTCAGTATGAATGGTGATAGTTCTCTTAATCTGTAAGCTTTCTTTTTTTTTTTTTTGAGACAGAGCCTCAAGCTGTCACCCTAGGTAGAGTGCTATGGCATCACAGCTCACAGTAACCTCCAATTCCTGGGCTGAAGTGAGTCTCTTGCCTCGGTCTCCCAAGTGGCTGGGACTACAGGCGCCCGCCACAACACCTGGCCATTTTTTGGTTGCAGCCGTCATTGTTGTTTGGCAGGCCCGGGCTGGATTCGAACCCGCCAGCTCAGGTGTACGTGTCTGGCGCCTTAGCTCATTGAGCTACAGGCGCTGAGCCAATCTGTAAGCTTTCTTTTTAGACTTTTTTTTTTTTAATTTTTTTGAGTTTTTGTCTAGGGCTGGGTTTGAATCCACCACCTCCAGCATATGGGGCCAGTGCCCTACTCCTTTGAGCCACAGGTGCTGCTCTCTTTTTAGACTTTTTTACCCCTTACAATTTATTTATTGAAGAAACCAGTGTCTGTTTTATGGAATTCTCCACAGTCAGGACTTTGTGGGTGCCATTTATCATGACCTGCTGTCCCCCGTGTTACCTGTAAATTGATATTTAGCTCTACGGGGCACCATGAGATTTGGGTTTGATGATGATGATGATGATTTGTTTTGACAAGCCCATATCATTTGTAGTTATTTAGTTGTCTGGTTTTGTGATGTTGGCTGCCATTGACCGGTTAGTTCCTAGGGTTTGAACCTGGAACCAGGGAGGATAACTTGTGTTATCCCCTACAAGTGGTTGGCCACAAAGTCTGTGCCTGTGGGCTGTCTGAGAGTTCTGGCTTTTGAGTCCCAGAATCACAGAGCTGGAAGGGGCAGGAGGTGGGAGCTGATCCACTCTTGGGCTTCAGAACAGATGGCTGCTTGTTCTCTTCTTAGGAAGTGGCTGGGTCCTGCCCTTTTTGGAAGAGCCTGTCTCCTGTCCTCTCTTGTCTGATATTTGAATGCCACCCGGCTGGCTATCATTGCTTTAAAGAATAAACATCTCTCTTCAGCCAGCTACCCATTATTAGCCTCACTGAGAGTTAGACCCTTAGAATTTAAGAGACGGAATTGGAGGCTTCAATGAATTCATTTGATGCTCTTGAGCCACTATTTAAATTTCTTATTTGGTTTTCTCACTTCTAGTTCCCCTTATCCATTCCTCTTACGGTGGCCAGAGTGGAATTTAAAAAATTCAAGTAAAATTTAGTCTCTCTGTGGTGGAAAGCTCTTTGTAGACATTCCATTATGCTTTAAATGAAATCCAAACTCTTTAGATGGGCAGACAGCTCCTGACTGGTTTCTGTGACCTTACCTTATAACTCTTTACTCCTCCCTCACCGGCAACATGCCAACCTTGTTTCTGCCTCAGGCCTTTTGCACCTGCTATTAACAGTGACTTAATGGTATGCTTCCTCATCGATAGACTCTTCTTCATTAGAGACTTAAACCAAATGTCACCTCTTCCTAAAGGAATTCCCTGACTGATCTATCTAAACAGCTCACTCCAGTGACAGTTTTATTTATTTCCTCCATGGCACTCGTCACTAACTGATAATATCTAGTTTATGAAATAAATAGTTTATTGGCTGTTCTGTCCCTTAGAACGTGAACTGTATGTAAGAAAGGACTTGCCGTTTTCACCTCTGGGTCTCTCTTCCCTAGAACAGCAGATGCTTAGTAAAAACTCCCTGAACGAATTCGTGGATGCTCAAGACACTTACTAGCTCCCCCAAGTAGAACTCACCCATTGCCTGTGTCCCTGAGGCCCTGTTAATACTGCTGTGCCCTCTGATGCAGGTTTCAAGGTGCCCTTTTCCAGGCTGAGATTAGGGAATCTCTCCCTTCCCTTTTCTTCCTTCCCTTTTGGAAAAGATTTTGGAGAGAAATGCAAATGATCAGGTGCACATATGTAGCTCTTTTGTTATTCCGCTGACCCCTTCCCCATCTCTGCATGGTTGCCGGTGCCAGGTGCCAGGAGTGTTCTTTTTTTTTTTTTTTTAAATTGTTTGGGATTCATTAAGGGTACAAAGAATTAGGTTATACTGATTGCATTTGTTAGGTAAAGCCCTTCTTATAATTGTGTCCCGCCCCCAAGAGGTGTGCCACACACCATGATCCCCATCTCTCTCACCACCACCCCCATCCCCTTCCCTCTTCCCCTCTCCCTGACCAGGAGTGTTCTGAACTCCAGGTTTCTAGATCTTGTGTCCTGGAGCTCCTGCCCGATTGGCAGAGGCAGGCTCCCTCCATTTGTGCCAAATAGGGGCCAGTGGGCATCTGAATTAGTGAACGGTTGCCATTAGCTAATATATATTTTTTTCTAAATGCAGTTTTATTTCTTTGGAGCCTGCATGGTGCACAGATGGCTGCTTATCAGGATGTTGCCAAATAGAGGGCTTGTCAGGCCTGTTCGGTTAAATCAACGAAAAGCTCTCCTGTTCAGACGGGGCTGCCGAAGGCCTAGGAAGTTTCTCAGTCATTTTAAGCAGATGAGCTCTCTGCCCTCACTACCCTACCAACTCTGTTCCTTTGCCCACTGAATCCATAAAAAGCAAATGAGGTAGACAAGATGATTTCAGGTGGACAGGGCTTTTTAATTTTAATAGCTACTTTAGAAAATGAATTCTGGCAAGTGGTACTGGTTTTCCATGTATGATAGATAGTTATATAACGTTAAAAGAAGCAAATTTGTTTAAGCAAGAAATTGCGAATCAATTTAAAGAAAAGTGTTAAGAGAACTAATAGTCAAGTGGAATAGGGATTTGAGAACAATTGGGAAGATGGAATGACAATATCTGATGTTTAGGGAGCACTTTTGGAGGAGGGGACCCATTGCTCATATGTCAAAATGGGCTTAACAGCACCAGTGTCCTGGGGTTGTTGAGGCTTAAATGCTTGTAACAAACCCCCTACACCTCTTGTGGCTAGGTCCTGTGCTAAGGGATTATATGCACATCTGTCTTTTTTTTTTCTTCAAATAGAGCCCAGGCTGGATGGAGTACAGCGGTGCCATCACAGCTCGCTGCAGCCTCGAACTCCTGTGCTCAGCTCAGTTATTCTCCTGCCTCAAGTTGCTGAGTAGCTGGCACTACAGGTGCACACCACCATGCCTGGCTCTTTAACCATCTTAGCTCTGTCAGTTATTATCTTTGTTTGCTAGCTGAAGAACTGAGGCTCGGAGGTTGAGGAGTATGCTGGGGGCAGAATCAGTGGTGGAGGAGCAGGGCTTTTTTTTTTTTTTTTTTAGGAGCAGGGCTTTTCACTGGGGCTTTTGAGGTCTAGAAGCTGTGCTCTTAACTGTTAAATTATTCAGAAGCCAAGATAAGCACTTGGGCAGTGCCTGGCTTGTAATAAGTGCTTGATATATGCTGCTGCTTTTGTCTTTTGTTTTTTGAGACAGAGTCTCCCTCCATCACCCTGGGGTTGAGTGCTGTGGTGTCATCAGAGCTCACAGCAATCTCAAACTCCTGGGCTCAAGTGGTCTTCTTGCTTCAGCCTCCCAAGTAGCTGGGACTACAGGCACCTGCTACAATGGTTGGTTAGTTTTTCTATTTTTTTTTTTTAAACGAATTCACAAACAGGCTTCTCTTTATTTATTTATTTATTTACTTTTGCAGTTTTTGGCAGGGGCCAAGTTTGAACCCGCCACCTCCAGTATATGGGGCTGGCTCCCTACTGCTTTGAGCCTCAGGCGCCACCCCCTAGTTTTTCTATTTTTAGTAGAGATGGGGTCTTGCTCTTTCTGAGGCTGGTCTCTAACTCCTGAGCTCAGGCGATCCACATGTCTTGGCATCCTAGAGTGCTAGGATTACAGGCATGTAATTACAGCCCAGCTGTGTTGTTGCGTTTATTATCATTGATGTATTGATGTGTATGGATCTTAAGGGTACGTACAGCTTCATGAATTTTCACAAATGTATCCATCCGCCTGTGTAGATACCGTTTAGATTAAGATTTAGACTCCTGCAGGCTCCCTTGTGTCTCTTCACAGGCTAGTGATAGTTAAAATGAAGTCAGGCCCATAACCTTAGGGTTCCTGCTAGGAGTATCTGTATGATGTCTGGGTAGCCCTCACGCTGTCATAAAGGGGCGAGCCTGGCTGGTTTTTGGTAAGCTGGGCTTTCTGAATGGGAAGTCTTGGTTCAGCACTGAAAAGGATGGTATCAAAGAACCTACCCTGATTTCTAGGGCTGAGTGAACTTGAGTTAACCTTCCCTTTTCCTTCCAGATACATTTAGTGGGAACCTGGAGCCAGTGCTGTGTTTATTCACTGCCCTTGGAGAAAGGGTAGCTTGAAAAATTGTCACTTGCTTTTAAGCTTATCAGTTATGAACACTCTGTTTCATGAAGGCTGGAGCTCTAGCCAAGTCCTTCCCGGAGTCCCTAGGTTTGGGTGGCCTGGCTTGGAGATGGTGACGTCTCTAGAGACATGTCGGGCCCATGTGTATCCTGAGACAGTAGAGCCTGCCAGGCCTCCTGGTCAGTCCGCTTCTCCCAAGGCAGGAGGGAGCAGCCCGGGAACAGAGCTGCCCCTGCCTTGTTCTTTTCTCTTTCCCGGCCTTTTCCTGTTCCTTTCCTGTAAAGACTGTTACTAGCCACACTGAATGCTGCGTGGTGGGATCAGGGTGCTATGATGATACTTGTTATCATAAGAACAGCCCCATGGGGAGGCACATTTCCCTTGGTTTACTGACGGGACTGGGCTGCATCAGAATCTAGGAAGAGTTTGGACGCCTCCTTGTTTTTCCCCATCACATTCCTACTAGAACCACACCGTCCTGTCTCCAGATACTGGGAACAGCAGCATCCTGCCATCTAGGAGATTGCAGTCTGAGGCAGAGGTTGGAAACTGGCCCCTGCAGATTCCTCAGGTCTTTAGGAAGCCAAGACTCTGTTCTAGGGGCTGGGGTTATAGTAGCAGACAGCACAGAAGCAAAGCCCTGCCCAGCTGCAACTTTCATTCTCAAGGTCTTTTTGTTAGGACCATAACTTTCTTCCCCTTGCAAGCTAGTATTTTTAAATTGGAAGGTTCTGTGTTATGAGTCTGTTTTTTGATCTTTTCTTGAGGAATTGGAAGCTCTGGTGACACAGGCCTGACCAGCCTTTCCTATCACACATAACCTGCCAGCTACCTGTTCAGTACAGGGCTGGTGCCCTCCTGCTCACTGCTGTGCCCCTCACCTGGCCACACTTGCATCACCTGCCCTATCCCTGAAGGCTGGGATGTACAGTGTAGGAAGCAGGAGGCCCAGGGTTGGGAGGTGTAACTGTCTGAACACAGAGGCTGGGAGTTGTGCCTTAGCCCTGTGCATCCTTTGGGCCTCTTTGGTTTGGGGCAGGTGCATTGTGATTGGAAAGGAGATGTCCTGGCAGGCTTGCTGCTCCCCACAGGGGCTGGGCTGCAAATTGGCCACTGTTTTTTCTTTTTAGAGACTGAATCTCACTTTGTCGGTAGAGTGCTGTGGCGTCACAGCTCACAGCAGTCTTCAGCTCTTGGGCTTAGGCAATTCTCTTGGGTCAGCCTCCTGAGCAGTTGAGAATGGCCACTGTTGATTTGCTTTCAGATGCTTCTCCTCCATGACCCTGCTGACTTACCCCCCCCCCCCCAAGAATACAGAAATTGTGGGAGGCTGTGCATTACAGCACAAAACCTTAGGCATAACAAGAGAATAGACAGAGATGGGCACAGGAATGGAGCCCTGGGCATGCACTGAGCTGGCACTTAAACCTCACTTACCTCATTTCATTTTCTGCATAGCACCTATTATCATTGTCTCCCTTTTTTCTTAGAAGAGAAGCTGAGGTTCAGGAGGAGTGGTGGCATCTCTAGTGTCACCCAGCTTTGGTAGCAGAGATGAGGTTTAAATTCAGGTCTGTTTGAGGTCAAATTCTATGCCTTTCCTCCCACCACCAGTTACTTGGTGAGCTTGGCTGAGCTGCTTAACTTCCCTGCACTTGACTTTCACTGTCTGGAAGTGGATTGTCATGCAGCTCAGAGGAGACCAGGTGTATGAAAAAACTTCAAGATGTTAAGAACTCCAGGCTGGGCGCACATAGTCCTAGCACTCTGGGAGGCCGGGGTGGGTGGATTGCTTGAATTCAGGAGTTTTAGACCAGCCTGAGCAAGAATGAGACCCCCACCTCTAATAAAAATAGAAAAACTAGCTGAGCATAGTGGCAGGTCCCTGTAGTCCCAACTACTTAGGGGGCTGAGGCAAGGGGATCGTTTGAGCCCGAGAGTCTGAAGTTGCTGTGAGGTGTGATGCTATGGCCCTCTACCCAGGGCACAGAGTGAGACTCTGTCTCGAAAAACAAAAAAACGTTAAGAATACCAGCACCTTAGAACATTCTTGTTATTTTTTAAGGAAGGGACCTGATGTGTCCCTGGGGCAGCTAGGCTTCTTTTGAGTACTTGGTCTGGACTGGGGGTGGTGGTGATGTAGCCTAGGGTGGGGGAAGCTTCGTGTCTCTCCTGTCAGGCTTCAGATAAGCTGAAAGGTCTCCTGGCTGCTGTCCTCGCTAATGAGAACAGAAATTCTCACTTCGCTATGTGAGCAGGAATGTCCGGGCTGCAGCCCGGGTTACCCGTGCCATCTGTATTTTAATAAGATGTTTAATCCGAGATGCAAAGGCAGAACCAGTGTGTAAATCAAGAGGTAACTGAAACAGGCCGCCTGACAACTAGATCTGCAGCTGTGCTGGGAAAGGCTTCTGAGAGTGACATCACCAAAGGCCAGTTACTGATAGCCGAGAAGGTCCCCCAAGGGCACAACCACTGGAGGTAGAACACAGAGACACCTGGCTTCCACGTCTCAGTTCCTCTGACCCCATCTCCCCGTCCTGGAAAGGGCTGCCAGCGTTTACTGCCCTGTTGTCCTCTTTCCCCTCCATAAATGCAAACGCAGATAGCCGTCCTGCTTGTAAATGGGTTGCGTTCCAAGCGTTCATTTGTGCTCTGTTTCAGATTCCTTTTATCAATATCTGTGGGGTGGACCAGGTGTGTGCCAGGCACAGGACGGCAGGGCCAGGAGGAGACTCAGATGTTGCCCTTGGCCCGAGAGCCTGTGCTCCAGTGCAGAGACCAGCCATGTGATGTGAATCCAAGACGGAAGAGGGGAAGTGCTGGGGGAGGGGTGCAGGGGGCCTTGGAGGTCAAAAGAAAGGGGGAGACCACCCAAGGAAGCCTGCATGGAGTTGGCGGCATTTGAGACAGGCCCTGGAGACCAGAAGGGTTTCTGAAGAGAGAGAAAAGGTGTGAAGTAAAACAGGCCAGTTAAAGGAGACTGTGGATGCAAAGGAGCAGAGATAGGAAAGGCAGGGGCCAAGTTCAGATCCACTTGGACTGTGGCATGGATATCATGTTGGAGAAAGGTGGGAAACGGGGCTGTTGGGGTGGCCCGAGGCCATTTTGTGGTTGGTGTTGAATGTTGTGTAAAGAAGGGCATTTAGACAACAGAGGCTTTCCTGCTTCTGCCTCCCCTGGGCACACACAGCAGTTTGGTGCCCCAGTTGGCACGCAAATCAGAATTGCTCAGTATTATACTCGGAACAGAGTTCTATAACATTTGTTTTATTGCACTTCTATTAAACAGAGGTTGGGGCAGGGAGTCTTTGTGTTGGAAGCATGGTTGGGTTGTTCCCCCCCCCCCCCCAATGAGTTCTCTGATGGATAATTTAGCTGAACTAGTCAGGAGCCTTTTGCTTGCAAGTGACAGACCCCCAGTTCAAATAAACATAATGAAAAAACTTTTTTTTTGGTTTCAGTAACTGGAAATTCAAGGGGGAGGGGTTAGCGCATGGCTGGATCCAGGGCTCAAATGGTGTTCTTTTTCATTTGGGACAGAGTCTCACTATGTCGCCCTTGGTAGAGTGCCGTGATATCACAGCTCTCAGCAACCTCAAACTCTTGGCTTTAAGTGATTCTTTTGCCTCAGCCTTCCAGGTAACTGGGACTACAGGTGCACGCCACAACGCCCGGCTATTTTTTTGTTGTAGTTGTTTGGCAGGCCCAGGCTTTGTTCGAACCTGCCAGCCCCCGTGTACGTGGTCAGTACTCTAGCTGCTGAGCTACAGGTGCCATGACTCAAATGGTGTTCTTGGACACTGGCTCTCTCTCCTTGTCTGGAGGCCGTGCTTTCCTTGGGGTTGGTTTTATCCTCTGGCAGGTTATCCACGAAGATGGACAGTGGCTGCTCTAGGGAGACATTCTTTCAGCTTAGCAACATCAACAGGCACGGCAAATGCTTCCCAGTAATTTCAGCAGTGGGTGGTTCACATTAGACACAGAGTTATGGCCAGAGGGATGGGCTACACTGATTAACCTGCTCTAGGTGTTGTGCCCACTCCTGACTCCAGGGATAGAGTTACTTGGCTGAGAGCATAGGAGGGATAGATCACTGGGCGGAATGGGATGTGTTGTTATCAGAAGGGCAAGGAGTGGAAACTGGGGAGTAAAAAACCCCGATGTCTGTCCACTATGCTAGCCCTGGTGGTTTAGTTGGTATTGCTCTTGGCATAGTCTTGTCAACTTGGCTGGTGGCTGTAGCTGCAAGTACTTGCCTAGGTACAAGGCTGCCTTCTTCTGCCTCTGCTGGGTGAGGTGTGCTGTCTGCTTTGCTGACTCAGCTTGTTGGATCCCCATGGCTGCAGTAGTCAGTGCACACCCTGGGCTCTCTTTTCCCTGAGTCTACCCTGAACATTGAAGCAGTCTGACATGTGTCTGCACTGGACCTTGTCTGGGTTGGCCCTCAGCTCTGAGATTGGATAATGCTTCCCCATCCTCTTTTGTTGATGTAAGTCTGAATTCCTTGAGTACAGAATGCTGCTCCTTCCAGCCATCTGGCCAGTGGATGCTCTTGGTCACAATGCTCTGGCTGAGAGTGGGTCCAGTTCTCTGTGATTCATCCCTCTTCTGGAGGGCCAGGCCCAGAAGAACTCTCAAGGGTCTTAGAGATAAGAATCCCTAGGTAGCAGAAACATAACTAGACAGGCAGGGGAACAGCCAAAAGCCTCATGGAGAAACCCAGGGGAGGTAGCACCCTTTATGATCTTGAATGTAAATGGTGTTGAAACTGTGGCCCTCAGTTTTCCTGTCTGTGAAATGGGACCTAAGCACTTTATTTATTTATTTTTTCAGTCTTTTTTTTTTGGCTAGGGTCAGGTTTGAACCCACCACCTCCGTTACAGGGGGCCAGCGCCCTACTCCTTTGAGCCATAGGCGCCACCCTTGTGAAATGGGACCAAGACGAATGAAAGATTTTCACTTGTCCTTTAGTGGAACTTTTTGTGTAAACAAATCTTTCTCAGCAATTCCACTCCTGTACATATATCCAAAATAATTGAAACCAGGGACTCAAAAAGTTACTTGTGCATTATTGATCATAGCTGTGGTATTCACAATAGCCCAAAGTAGAGGCAACCCAAATTCTTCAACAATGAATGGATAAGCAAAAGGTGGTATGTCTACCCAGTGAAATATTATTCAGCCGCAAAATGGAGTGAGATCCCGATGTAACATGGATGAATCTTGAAAACATTGTGCTGAGTGGAATAAGCCAGACACAAAGAAAGATATTGTATGATTCTACTCTGTCTTAGTCTATCAAGTCTATCAAGGCTCTTATAACAAAATACCACAGACTGTATGGCTTAAACAACAAACATTTATTTGTCACAGTTCTAGAGGCTGGGAAGACCAAGTTCAAGGTATTGGCAGGTGTGGTGTCTGGTGAAGGCTCGTTTCCTGGATCACATACAACTATCTTCTTGCTGTGTCCTCACATGACAGAAAGGCAAGAGAGCTCTCTGGGGCCTCTTTATAAGGCATTATTTCCATTCATGAGGGTTCCACTCTTATGACCTAATCACCTCCCCAGGCTCTGCCTTCTCACGCTAGCAATGTGGGGAGGTAGGATTTCAGCATAAGAATTTTATGGGGACGCAAATAGTCTATAGAACGCTTATATGAGGTCCCTAGAATAGGCAAATTCATAGAGGCAGAAAGTAGAATAGAGATTAACAGGGGTTGAAGGGAGAGAGAATTATTATTATTATTATTATTTTTGAGACAGAACCTCAAGCTGTCACCTTGAATAGAGTGCTGTGGCCTCACAGCTCACAGCAACCTCCAATTCCTGGGCTCAAGCGAGTCTCCTGCCTTCGCCTCCCAAGTAGCTGGGACTACAGGCGCCCGCCACAAGGCCCGGCCATTTTTTGGTTCCAGCCGTCGTTGTTTGGAGGGCCGGGCTGGATTCGAACCCACCAGCTCAGGTGTATGTGGCTGGCACCTTTGCCCGTTGAGCCACAGGCGCCGAGCCGAGAGAATTATGTTTTAATGTGCACAGAGACAGGCACAGTGGCTCATACCTATAATTCTAGCCTTTGGGAGGCTGAGGTGACAGAATTGCTTGAGCTCAGGAGTTTAAGACCAGCCTTAGCAAGAGTGAAACCTGTTTCTCCTAAAGATAGAAAAATTAACTGGATGTTGTGTGAGCCCCTATTGGCCCAGCTACTCAAGAGGCTGAGGCAGAGCATTGCTTGAACCCAGGAGTTTGAGGTTGCTGTGAGCTAAGCTGATGTTGTAGCCTGGCACCAGAGTGAGACTCTGTCTCAAAAAAACCCCCAAAACTTGGGTGCTAGACGGCGCCTGTGGCTCAGCGAGTAGGGTGCCGACCCCATATACCGAAGGTGGCGGGTTCAAGCCCGGCCTCGGCCGAACTGCAAAACAAAAAAATAGCGGGGCGTTGTGGCGGGCGCCTGTAGTCCCAGCTACTCAGGAGGCAGAGGCAAGAGAATCGCCTAAGCCCAGGAGTTGGAGGTTGCTGTGAGCTGTGTGATGCCTCAGCACTCTACCGAGGGCGATAAAGTGAGACTCTGTCTCTACAAAAAAAAAAAACAAACTTGAGTGCTACCTAACAAATGCAGATAATGTAATAGAATCGTGTGTACCCTGATACAGGATGGCCATTAAGTTTATGTGAAATTTAAACTATTTACAACTATTTAAATTGTACACAAACTTTATGGCCACCCTGTATTAAACTGAAAAAAAAAATGGGTACAGAGTTTCTGTTTGGGAGGATGAAGTTTTGGAAATGGATAGTGGTGATAGTTACAGAATCCTGTGAATACCATTGAACTGCAAACTTAAAAATGGTGAAAGTGATGAGAACAAATTTGAGCAAAACCTTATTCATGTGATTAATATGTAAGATAGAAAAAGAAGGTGTTTTTCTGGTTGATGGTGGGGTGGGCAGGTGGGAGCGGCTCTAGCTGCTTAGAGCTGCCTGAGCCAGAGTGCCTTGGGGACTCCAAGGAAACAGCAGTCTTTCCTCTCCTAATAATTCGTGTTCTGAAGTTGAAGGTCCCTAAGGGCTCTGTTCTGCCCAAAGTGACACCCCTCACTGATGGTTCTGTGTTGCTAGGGGAAGGTCAGGACCACCTGGTGTGAGCGCTCCTCTTATCCGACACTCCCTTTCTTGCAGTCACTGGCTCTTGGACTGCCATTAGCCAGGGCCTTACTAGGCTCTCCTGGGAGGCTGACGTGGTGAGTGGAGCCTACTGGGGGGCCAGCAAGAGGCCTTGAAGGAGTGTGGAGAGAGTATGAGCTCTGAGCTCCGTGAGTAGAGGGTTTGGGTTTTGGGACTGCAACACGGATGCCCTTTGGGACCTGCCAGCCCTCCCGGGCTGTGCTGATCATGCACAGTAGGCCTTGGGGTGGGAATCCATGTGCCTTTGACCACTGCATGGGTTCAGAGCCTGCTTGGGGCTGCTGCTTGCCAAATTCGAGTTTTAAAGAAATGTTTATTATATTTTTAAAATCCATGTTCCTTGCAGAAAAATTGGAAAATAGAAAAGTACCAAGACTAAAATAAAAATCATCTGTAATCCCAGATGGGGGATCGCAGAGATAACCACTATTAACATTTAATATGTTTTCTTCTGGTCTTTTTCTTTTTTATTGAAACACACCTTCCCACATAATATATTTACATCTGCATCTTTTTTTTTTAATTGAAACTTATACCCTCCCACATAATATATTTACATCAGAGTTTCTCTATATTATAACAAAATTGGGATTATACTATGTACAGTATATTGGTCAACCCCCCCCCCCCCTTTTTTTTTGAGATAGAGTCTTGTTATGTTGCCCTCGGTAGAGTGCTGTGGACCGTCACAGCTCACAGCAACCTCAAACTCTTGGGCTTAAGCAATTCTCTTGCCTCAGGCTCTCAAGTAGCTGGGACTACAGGCGCTTGCCATGATGCCTGGCTATTTTATTGTTGCAGTTGTCATTGTTGTTTAGCTGGCTGGGGCTGTGTTTGAAGCCACCACCCTGGGCTATGGGCACTGCCTGGTCAAGACCCTTTAGAGCAAGTGATAGAAGTTCAACTTGTCTTAGCCAAACAAAATAAGGGATTTATTGGCTGGTATAACCCCTCTGTGGAAAGGTGGGCCTCAGGAACAGCTGAATCCAGGACCATCTGCAGTATCTCTTGTCTCTGTGTGTTTCTTTACGTTGATTTCATTCTCTCTGGCCATCTGTGCCTTTGATGTTGGCTCTGTGGCTGTAGATCACTAAACATTTTGATACTATTGCTTCCAGAGAGGAAAGAAAGCTCCTTCTCAATAGCTCCAGTTAGATAAATTCCAGGGAGAAGTTCTGATTGGCCTGGATTATGGGTCTATCCCTGAACCAATTCCCGTATCCAGACAGTGGGTAGCAATGATTGGGCCAGTATGAGTCAGGGACTCACTCTGACCAGTAAGAGTGGGAGAATCTCTCAGTGATCACCTAGTATCCCAGTGGGTCCAGAAGTTTATGAGAGTCCTTTCCAGTGGGGGAGAAGCAGTTCTTTAAAGTAAAGGTGCAGAGCTTGAATACCAGAGGAGGAGGTAGAAGTGAGCCAGGCAGGCAAAAACCACAGACAAAGGTGTGACCTTCATACCATTTTAATGGGAATTCAGTTGGTACCATCCCATGAATAGTACAATTTGGCAGCAGCTATCACTATTATACATATTTATCCCCTTTAACCTAGTGAACCACTTTGAGAATCTATCAGACAGGTTTATTCCATACATTACAATGATGTAGTATAAGATTATTCACTGCAGTTTTATCTGAAGTAGCAAAACATTGGAAACAACCAAATGCCTATTAGGGAACTAAATTATTTCACATTCATGGCATGGATTATCGCTGTGAGAATGAGGGAAAACTTCCCCTTTGCCCTGGAAGGTTTGTGGAAAGATCAACTCATGATAAGCAAACTAATGAAAGAAAAAGATCTATTTACTGTGTGCATGGGGAGAATCACAGAGTGATCACCCAGTATCCCAGTGGGTCTGGAAGTTTATATACTCTCATTTTTGAGAGGAGAGGGTGATGAGGAATTCAGATAATTCTCTTTAGGCTCAGTAAATGGTTATTAGGGAGGATGAATTTGACTTGTAAATGATTCTCTTTGGAAATTATAACCTGAGAGGCAGGTATTGACTTTGAAATGCCTCGGGCCAGGTCTGGTTGCGTTCTTGATCTTCCTCCTGCAATGTATTAGGATAACTGGGAGAGGAAGGAAGTTGTTTTTCCTGATGAATGTATTGAGATAGCGGGAAAGCCCCTTCCAATGCCTTTTGATGTCTAAGGGCTTTTATTTATTTTTTAAGGGTCTTTGTTTAATTATTATTATTATTGTTATCTGTTTTGAGACAGAGGCTCACTTTGTTGTCCTCAGTAGAGTGCAGTGGCATCTTAGCAACCTCAGACTCTTGGGCTCAGCGTCCCAAGTAGCTGGGACTACAGGTGCCTGCCACAATGCCTGGCTATTTTCTGAGACAGGTTCTTGCTCTTGCCATGGCTGGTCTTTCATTCCTGAGCTCAGGCAGTCCACCCACCTTGGCCTCCCAGAGTGCTAGGATTACAGGGGTGAGCCACCACGCCTGGCCCCTTTAATTTTTATTTATTTATTTATTTTTGAGACATAGCCTCAGTCTGTCACCTGGCTAGAGCGAAATGGTGTCAACACAGCTCACTGAAACCTCAAACTCCTTGAGTGAGTCTCTTGCCTCAGCCTCCTGAGTAGCTGGGACCATAGGTGCCCACTATGCCCACCTAATTTTTCTATTTTTTGTAGAAAGAGGATCTTACTTTTGCTCAGACTGTTCTCAAACTCTTGTCCTCAAGCAATCCTCATGCCTCAGCCTCCTGGACTTCTAAGAGCTCTGGGATTATAGGCATGAGTTGCTCCCGAACCTGTCTCTAAGGCCCTTTCTTTAATTCAAAATATTTTGTATATCAAGGAAGTATATTTTGGGATAAAGTTTGCTGAGCTCCTTTTTTTTCTATTTTTTTTTTTTTTTGTGGAGAGACAGAGTCTCACTTTATCGCCCTCGGTAGAGTGCCGTGGCGTCACACAGCTCACAGCAACCTCCAACTCCTGGGCTTTGGCGATTCTCTTGCCTCAGCCTCCCGATTAGCTGGGACTACAGCCCACCACAACGCCCGGCTATTTTTCTGTTTTGCAGTTCAGCCAAGGCCGGGCTTGAACCTGCCACCTTCCATATATGGGGCCGGTGTCCTACTCGCTGAGCCACAGGTGCTGCCCCGCTAAGCTCCTTTGGCTTAATAAAGAAATGGTAGAGTTGTCTCCGTAGTGTGTCAACGTGAAATGAATGATAGAGAGACACAGAGTCTTTAAAACAAAGAGTTTATTGGGAATGGCAAAGATAGCAGTTGGGATAGAAATGTGGGCCATGGGTGCATCTGAGAGGCCTTCAGCAGGGGAAGCTTTAAGGGAAGTGAAGTCCACGTAGCTGTTTTGAAACAAAGCCATTGGTTACAGAGGCTTATCGCAGGGGGGCTTGTTCATTGGTGGTGCTGGCTGCTGCTGGGAGAGGATGGTCACAGAAGTGGCTTAACTAGAAAGTTCTAGCTGGAAAGCCCTTCTGGGCAGTTTCTATTATAGGCACAAGTGTGTGAGCGTCTTTCCATCAAGCCTCCTGGCTCCTTTTTGTTAGAGTTTGACATAGTGACTTCTGTTTTGGTATTGACAACTTTCACAACTGGTAGAAGGCCCTCCCAAAATATTTTAAGTAACGAAAGCAAGGTGCAGAGTGGAATGTTTGGATATGCTACCTTTTATGTAAAACAAAAAAAAAAAAAAAAGGGAAAATAGGATACTATCTTTGTGTTGGCTTGAATTTGCATAAAGAAGCTGCAGAAGGGTGTGTAAAATCCATTCCACAGACAGATTTACATAAGTATAAGACCAAGTAGATCTTATAATAATTTTTGGCTTTTGAACCACATTAATGTATGCCCCATTCAAAAATAGACCAGTTTCCTTTTAGGATGAGGAAATGTTCTAGAATTAGATGGTGAGGATGGTTGTACAACACTATAAATGTACTTAAAGCCACTGAATTGTGGGCGGTGCCTGTGGCTCAGTCAGTAAGGCTCTGGCCTCATATACCAAGGGTGTCGGGTTCAAACCCAGCCCCAGCCGAACTGCAACAAAAAAATAGCCGGGCATTGTGGCGGGTGCCTATGGTCCCAGCTACTCAGGAGGCTGAGGCAAGAGAATCACCTAAGCCCAGGAGTTGGAGGTTGCTGTGAGCTGTGTGACGCCACAGCACTCTACTGAGGGTAATAAAGTGAGACTCTGTCTCTACAAAAAAAAAAAGCCACCGAATTGTATATTTTAACATGATAAAAAAATAAAATGATTAAGATAGTTTTATGTGTTATGTGTGTTTTAGCATACTTTTTATTATTTATTAAAAAATTGCTTTTAGGGCGGCTCCTGTGGCTCAGCGAGTAGGGCACCGGCCCCATATACTGAAGGTGGCGGGTTCAAGCCCAGCCTCGGCCGAACTGCAAAACAAAAAAATAGCTGGGTGCTGTGGCGGGTGCCTGTAGTCCCAGCTACTAGGGAGTCTGAGGCAAGAGAATCGCTTAAGCCCAAGAGCTGGAGGTTGCTGTGAGCAGTGTGACGCCATGGCACTCTACCGAGGGCGATAAAGTGAGACTCTGTCTCTACAAAAAAAAAAAAAAAAAAAATTGCTTTTAGAGATGAGGGGTCTTGCAATGTTGCCCAGTCTGAACTCATGGGCTCATGTGATCCTTCCACCTCAGCTTCTCACATAGCTGAGATTACAAGTGCACACTACCATTCCTGGCTACCATGATTTTTAAGTAAAATTAATGAACAGACCAAAAAAGGAGCAAAAATAAAGAGGGGGAAGAAACTGTGAATTAAACAAATAAAAGTATTATGTGAGTCATATACTGCCTGGGTGCATATCCGCTTTCTCATTTTCTAGTTCTCTGACCTTGGACAAGTTACCTGAATTCTGGAAGAATCAGTTTACTTATTTTTAAAATGCAGCTCAGGAAAGAATCTACTCTGGGGATTAAATCAGAGGGATAGGATTGAGCTGGGGAATGTCTGGGGAACAATCACCACCTCAGCCAGGCTTTCTCCCCTCTGGCTGACTGGATATTTGCATTTAAATGGAAGACTTCTGAGGACTGAAACCTTTGGAGACTCACAGGGAGGAACGGTTGGAATTTCAGAAAAATTCATAGTTACTATGTGGTCTTGGTGTTTACTGGGCAGAGGTAGGCACACACAGTCCTCACCTGTGGCCCTGCTGGATATGCTGGGATCTTAGGAAAGTCTGGGATGTCCCATCTATAAAGGGCCCTTTGTACATAAGAATGACCTTTTGGGAGCAAAGAGAAAGGTGGGGTAGGACCTGGGATTGACTGAGCCTGAATCCATTGAGAGGCCCCAGGCTGAAGGCCAGAATCTAGAGGAGGTGGTGTGTAGACGCCGACAGAAGACTCCAGGCACCAGTCGCTAGAGGAAGCAGCAAGTTTATTCCGGCCGGCAGACTCGGCAGACTAGTGTCCCCAAAACCGAGCCCACTGACCCAATCTCTTGCTTTTCCTTTATACATTTTTTAAGGCTAGGGTGCACGTGAGAGTCATAAAGGATGTGAGGTACATGACAAACGTGAAAGTTGTGAGACTCAAGGGAAGGACAGATCTGCCCGCGCCCTTGACTCCAGGTGGGCTAGTTGTCTTCAAGAGCAAGGGAAGGCTAAGGAAGGTGCAAGGTTACTATCTAGGCCTAGCACCTTCCAAGAGAAAGACATACAGATAACAGAGACATTTGCTACAGTAGAGTGTTACAGACTGTTTGGTTAATGCCTGTACAGAGTGGCCAGGACAGATCTTTAGCTCTGCCTTTACTTTCCTGTCTCAGCTCATGCCTGAAATCTCAGCACCATGGTAGGCCGAGGCAGGAGGATTACTTGACAGCAGGAGTTAGAGACAAGCCTGAGCAACATAGTGAGACCCCAAACCTGCCAAAAATAAATTTTAAAATGCCAGGCATGGGGGGGATGCTTATAGTCCCAGCTACTGGGGAGTCTGAGGCAGGAGGAGCTATGTGAGCTCAGGAGTCAGAAGTTGTAGTCAGCTATGATGATTGCAGTGCACTCAAGCCTAGGTGACAGAGCAAGACCCTCTCTAAAATAAATAAAGTTGGCCTAATTAGATTAGTTCATATATTTGGGTGAATTTAAGATACCCGATGCCTTCAACCAAATGTCTTGACTCAGGTAGTCAAATTGAAGTCAGAAGTCTGGACACAGTGGCTCAGGCCTATAATCCCACCACTCTGGGAGGTCTAGGAGGGTGGATTGCTTGCACACAGGAGTTCAAGACCACTGTGGGCAAGAGCAAGACCCTATCTCTACCAACAATAGAAAAACTGGCTCAGTGTCTGTAGCACAGCGGTTATGGCACTAGACACATATACCAAGGCTGGCAGGTTTGAACCTGGCCAGGACCAGCTAAAACAACAACAACTGCAACAAAAAAATAGGTGGGCATTGTGGCAGGTGCCTACAGTCCTAGCTACTTGGGAGGCTGAGGCAAGAGAATCGCTTAAGCCCAAGTGTTTGAGGTTGCTGTGAGCTGTGATGCCACAGCACTCTATCTAGGGCGACATAGACTCTATCTCAAAAATAAATAAATAGGGCCCTCCAAGGGCAGGGCCTGAATGGTTGGGCTCGCTGCACCCCCTGCTGGGGCCCAACTGGCCTTCCCTCCCCTGGGAGCCCCAGGGCCGGCAGCGGGAAGAGCAGGTCCTGGTGGGTCCACGCGCGGGCGGTGGCGGCACTTGCCTGCATCAGCACCTTCCGCTGTCTGCCGGGGCAGCCGCCTGCCCGCCAGACATCTGACAATCATTTGAAAGCAGTCTGACAACCTTTTCTGCTCTATGAAGACAGGATCTTGTTCTTGTTCAGGCTGGTCTCAAACTCGTGACCAAGTCCTCCTGCCTTGGCCTCCCAGAGTGCTGGGATTACAGCCAAACATGTCCCAGGTAAGGCAAGTGGGATTGCTGGCTGCTGGATGTCAGCCCCATGGAACAAGGACGTATGTGCTGCCAGTGGGGACAGGTTTGCATATTGTGCAACCCCGGCTATCTACATTTACCAGTTGGATCACCATTATAATGAATTCAAACTTCATGCAATTATGTCTGACATAAAATTATGTCTGCAAAATTATGTCTGACATAAAATTATGTCTGACATAAAAAAACAATCACAGCAATCTCTTGGTGTCCGCATAATCCTGATTTGTTTGCAAGTGGCAGTACCGATAATTTGGTGATCATCTGGAATGTTGCAAAACAAAAAGTCATTGCTAAACTGGACGGTCAAAAAGGGATACCCGCCTCTCTCAGCTGGTGCTGGAATGCAGGTGATACGGTGGGATTTGTTTCCCACAGAGGACCCCTGTTCATCTGGACCATCTCAGGGCCAGACAGTGGAGTGACCGTACACAGAGAAGCTCACAGCTTCTTGTCTGACATTTGTATCTTTAGATGGCACATCCAAAAAAGGGGGAAAGTTGTGTTTGGTCATTTTGATGGAAGTCTATTGATTTTTCAGCCAGGTAATAAAAACCAGAAGCATGTTCTGAGACCTGAATCTGTCAAAGGGACAGATGAAGAGGATCCAGTTACAGCTCTGGAGTGGGACCCACTGTTTACTGATTATCTTCTTGTGGCTAATTTGCATTTTGGAAACCATCTGATAGATTCTGAATCACTTTATTGTATAAAAACATTTAATCTGCCCAGTGCAGCAGCTTCAGTGCAGTGCTTAGCCTGGGTCCCCAGTGCTCCTGGGATGTTTATAACTGGAGATTCTCAAGTGGGTGTTCTGTGAATTTGGAATGTTTCAAAAACAACACCTATTGATAATCTTGAATTAAAGAAAACAGGATTTCACTCCTTGCATGTACTCAATTCTCCTCCAAAGAAAAAGTTTTCAATCCAATCTCCAACCAAAAATCATTATACCTCCTCAACTAGTGAAGCATTTCCGTCCCCCACTTTAACACAGAATCAAGCCTTTTCTCTGCCCCCTGGGCACGCAGTGTGCTGTTTCTTGGATGGTGGAGTTGGGCTTTATGATATGGGATTTTCTCAGGGACTTGGGACATGTGGTAACTATCTTTGACTGCAAATTCAAACCTGATGATCCCAATCTTTTAGCAACAGCTTCATTTGATGGCACTATAAAAATCTGGGATATAAACACACTAATAGCAGTGTACTTCTCCTGGTAATGAAGGGGTAATTTATTCCCGTTCATGGGCGCCAGGTGATTTAAATCATATTGCTGCGGCAACTTCTCAAAATGGTGCTTTTATTTGGGATGTTGAAAAGGGCAGAATGGTTTAACGATTTAATGAGCATGGAAAAAATGGACTATTCTGCATTGCCTGGAGTCATAAAGATTCCAAAAGAATAGCAACCTGCAGTGGTGATGGCTTCTGTATCATTTGAACAATTGATGGTAAAGTCCTACTCAAGTACCAACACCCAGCAACAGTGTTTGGTTGTGACTGGGGCCAAAACAACAAAGATATAATAGCCACTGGCTGTGAAGACAAAAATATACATGTCTATTACATAGCCACCAGCTCTGATCAACCACTGAAAGTATTTAGTGGGCACACAGCAAAAGTGTTTCATGTTAAATGGTCTCCTCTGAGGGAGGGAATTAGAATTCCCTGCAGTGGTTCTGATGATGGTTCTGTTCGAATCTGGGACTATAATCAAGATGCTTGTATAAATGTTCTTTGTATAAATGTACTGCACCTGTGAGGGGATCAATGTGGAATACTGAGATTCCATATCTACTAACATCTGGCAGCTGGGACTATACCATAAAAGTATGGGACCCTCGAGATGGAACTTGTTTGGATACTGTGTCTGATCATAGTGCAGATGTATATGACTATGCTATGGAACAAAACGCTCCTCCTCTGCTATGCGGTAAAGTGTCAAGGGACATTAGGCAGGAAGTGGAAAAACCAACTGGTAATCCTCGAGCAAAAAAGCTTAGGTGGTTTTCAGAATGTTTATCACCTACAGGTGGCAGTGACAATTTATGGAACTTGGTTGCTGGGATAAAAGGGCTGGATGATAGTTTACTCCCTCAGAACTACTGCAAAGGAATAATGCATTCCAGACTTCTGATTAAATTTAGAACATATGAAGCCCAAGAACTAATGACTGTCAAGATGTCTAAATTTGGTGGTGGCATTGGCATACCAACTAAGGAGGAGAGACTGAAGGAAGCTGCAGAGATACACCTGAGACTGGGACAAATTCAAAGATACTGCGAACTCATGGTTGAACAAAGAGTGGGACAAAGCCCTGTCAATTGCACCAGGGGTCTCTGTGAAATACTGGAAGAAGTTAATGCAGAGGAGAGCTGACAAGTTAATTGAGGAAGATAAGGATGATGTCATTCCATACTGCATAGCCACTGGGGATGTGAAGAAACTAGTCAGCTTCTTTACATCCTAAGGTCAGCTTAAGGAAGCTCTGCTTGTTGCACAGATTGCGTATGAGGGAAATATGCAAACCATACATGTTTCCACACCAAAAGGAGCTTCATGTTCTGATGATGCCTACAAGGAAGACTTTAATAAACTCCTGTACAAAGTCAGTGAAGCGGTGGCAGAATGGTATTTTCAGGATGGTCAGGCAGTGCTAGCCGCATGTTGTCATCTAGCTATGGATAATATTAAGCTTGCACTGGTTTGTGGAAATGAACTGGAGTTGGCTGTCTGTGTGGGCACAGTACTGATTGAGTCTGCAGTGCCAACAACCCACTATGCCGTAGAATTACTGGCAAGAAAATGCATGATGATTCCAATATGGAATTTGGCAGCTGATCTTCTGATGATGATTCCTGGTAATGAACTACATTTAGTAAAACTCTGCGCTTTCTACCCAGGGTGTATTGAAGAAATAAATGATCTTCATGAGAAGTGCAAGCTACCCACAGTAAAAGAATGTATGCAGTTAGCTGAGACAGCCTGTGCAGATGGCAATATCTTTGAAACTGTGAAGTATTACCTGTTAAGTCTGTGAAGTATTACCTGTGAAGTATTACCTGTTAAGAGAACCTGAAAGGGCCCTTCCCATTGGTATTAACTTTGTCAAAGATTACATCAGTAGTTCCAATTGGACATTGGGTACCATTTACCCAATTCTTGCCCTATTGAGTTATATTCGTACTGAAAAGTTACTCATGCATACATGTACTGTAGCTCACAATGAGTTGCTAAATATTATGTGGTAATATTGGTGCATTGTTGGCTATCAGAAAACAGTACCAAAGCATTATTCCAGCACTTTATGAGTACACAAGTCAGCTGTTGAAACATCGGAAGGTGTCAGTACCTTTAAAAATTGAACAGCTCTCTGAAGAGCTGGATGCATGGAGAGCTTGTACACAGTCTACCAACCAATCATTGGAAGACTCTCCTTATATACCTTCTTTTTTTTTATCTCACCCTTTGTCCCATCTCCCCCCACCCTCTCCCTTCCCTTCCCTCCCTCTCCCCTTTCCCCGTCTTCCTGTGCAATAAATGGGTTGTAGCCTTCACTTGAACGATAAAGAATTTGTCTCATATTAGGGGTGTATACATT